>AZMS01S00030500.1:26803-46135 GCA_000661875.1 Acanthoscurria geniculata | reverse complement strand
TTTTTTTTTTTTTTCGCTGCCATATGACGCTTGAATGAGGGACCTTGATCATTTCCATCTCATTGTCTGTGTGACAAAGTGACAAACAGCACCTGTATGAGACTGATTATAGTGAGATCTTGATCGCCATGTTGTGTCATTCACAAATTTTGACAAGACGCCTCATAGCTGCCTAGTTTCGGTATGGAGAAACGTGCTTTCCGTTTTCAGCATTGCAGTTGTTTTGTGAAAATTCATCCACGCTAATAATTTTTCAATTTTGAATTTGTATGTAACTTTTATGTTCCTTGCAATTTAAAACTTTGATTCTGATAAGAAAAAAGGGAAATCAATAATACCGTGCTTTCTGCATCTATAGGCTGCAAATGTTTATAAGGAAACAAAAATTAATGAGCTGTCATTAAAAACAATATGCGATAATACAGCCGGTCGGTCTGTCCTCATTTATGTACATTCATTGTTTATGATGTCCATTAAATTTTCTTCCTGGTAATATTGCGACGCCTTTCGTTCACCTTCTCACATTAAATATCCCTTGACTTTATGAACTTAAATCACTACCAGCTCGAACCACATTCCTGCGATGTCATATTTCATCTTCTTGCTGTTGATCGAAATTTGCTTTTGCTGATTCCTAAAAAGGAGGATCAGAGCCCTTCATTCGTTTATTCCTCAATGCCCCACTTCTTCACCTAGTCACATGGCACCGGATTTTTTTATTATGTTTTCCCCTCCGCCAATACCGTACTTTTACTTGCTCGCAAATTAAGTTACGGTGAGAACTTATCTTGAAAAATTAGTTCTGACATGTTCCATTCTCAAGAGTCTGAATCCGGAAGCAGATTATTTCTTGGTAATATACTTACGAGATACATCACAGCGTACACGCTGCAGTCAAGGAAACAAACACTACAGACAATCTCTTGTTATTCTTGAATCATGCTAAGCATGAAAATCACACTGGAGAAAATGAAAGCAATAAAACCTAACCCACTGCACGTTTTTTTATATCTCTTTTCTCACTCACCTGTTACTGAGAGATAAGTAAATAAATATGACCATTCGCGCAAAAGCATGTGTAACAGGCAGCAACATGTACGTGTGGGTAATATTTGCATAAATTTTAATTGACAATGTTAGAAAAACAACTTAAATATACAATAGGTGCATATACTTATATCGAAGAAAAAATTAAAATGTGGGCGCTACATATAAAAGAATGTTGCGATACACCGCTCCGCCTTTCGAGAAATAATACATCCTTTATTATCAAAAGCATTCAAATACCTCAGTGAATCTCCATATTCTTATTCATACAAGAACGAGCTCATGAGTCTTGCCTTCGAGATTTCAAAACCTCCACAGCTCGAATTTAAGCATAGCCCAAAACTAAAATAAGCTTTGGTTGCCTTGAGCGGTGATACTGATTAGTCTTTCAACCTAGGAGTCTCTCAACCAATTAGTCTTTCAACCAAAAAACTTTGGTCCCCTTCAGTCTTTCAGCCAGTATTGCGGGACGTAGTAATCAACCAGAATCTACGACATATTTGATGTAATCTGAAGATCAAAGACTGACACTGCGGTGGCACATGGCTGACGATGTGCCACCGCAGTAAACCAGCGTAGATGGTGGCAGTGCAAACATATGAACAAAGCAGAGGAACCATCGTTCCTATGTGTACACTCAGGCACCCAGAACTGGTGTTTCTTGTTTCCTGAAACACCTTCCGCCTCATGCAAGATGGCTTTCCTGTCAGTTTTTGCACGTGACAATTTTCCTTTTGCTGCATCTATTTTTTTCCCAAAAATTTATACAGGAGTTTAGAAAGTAAACTTTTCGGAAGTCTCGTACGTAATCTGCACGAGTTCTTTGAACTGAACCGGAAAATACTGCAGAAACATCTGTTAGTACCATAACTATCCACAGGAATTTGCATTCTCTAGGATTCCATGGCAAGGCAGCTGTTCACAAGGCAACGCAACACCACTGAAGAACTATTGGACCATTTCTGATATGCCGTTACCGGGCTATAGAAAACCAGAAGGCAGTGTTGTGGGGGAATGAATTACGCTTACTGCTGTTTGGGGGTACTAACTCACTGCTACGTTCCTATGGATTTGTATGAGTCTAGCGATCTCCTAAAGCATACTTTCCGCAGATCTGATTTGTTCTACCTATCAAGTACTGCCGCAGTTCTGTTAGGGTTTCAGGTTGCTTCACCTGGATGGCTCGATCTGTGGTAGTTGTACCCGAATCCCTGGAAGCACTTGGATATTGGACAAATCCGTGCTTTCAAGCTGTGGAAGTACTTTTTAAGGTACAGATAATCAGCGCTACAAAGCTCCCTGTCTCACTGCACAGTGTGTAATATTAGTGTCATTAAAACCAGAGGCAGCCATATGTGCATTAGGTTTCTTAATGAAAGGCCATGTGGGATAACCAGGTAGTATCTGAGTACTTTTGATGGCAGTGTATGTGAAAATCCAGTATGTGGGAAGACAGAATAACAATGCATGTAAAGAAAAACCAGGCACTGTAGATAAAACAGAACAATAGCACCAGGAGTACACGTGTGAGGAAATGAACATTCACAACAAGAACAGTTGTTTGAAAAATGTCTTTTCAAAGTTTTGAGGAAAAAAAATTAAACGTAGCGAAAGGAAACTGTCAAGTGCAAACATTTGACTTTGTCTACCTTTTAAATCAATGTTTCAAAAAAAAAAAAAAAAGTTGGAAATACCACTTCGGTATGCCTGAGTGGACACACGCAGAAATGAGATATTCAGAAGCAGTTCTTTGTAGTATTGTGGTATTCGAGAAATGGCAGAGATCCGAAGTAAGAAAGATCTCTAAGTCTAGAATGCATGTATGAAAAAGAAAAGAAAAGAAACACGAAGTGACATATAACTACAGATTAAGTTGGAAAAGCCATATATGTACAACGAATTTAGAAAACCAGTGCAGAATTTCTGGCAAATACAGAATGGCAGAAAAGCAAGTTCCAAATTTCTTATTTCATAGTTTTCCATAAAACTATTAACCTGCCGTTTGAAAAATCAGAAGCAATATAGGAAGATAGTAACTGAACAAAGTTGCATATAGCGAAATTAAAGCAGTAGTTAATGCATTAGTAGTTGTTTATGATACAGCCAATTAGAGCATAACATACAACGTACCGCTGTACATATTGTATCTTAACTGTGAGAGATATATGTAATATATTTTCACCTGCATAAGGAAACGCCATGAGAAAATAAGCAACACATCATTGTTATCATATAGAAGCTTGAAATTGACCCTTTCAGGACTCCCCAGGAAGCGAGAGAATCCCACTCTGATCAAATTGCTTCACACATACAAAAACAAGAGGCTGACTTTGAAAGGCAACTATCTGTCTTTCATTTAACTTTCGTGCTGACTTTGAAAGGCAACTGTCTGTCCACGGAGCAACCAATAGAGAGTAGCTGGCAACGCGATTCAGACCCACGCAGGAAACGTCCAAAGGTTTCCTCTGATTCGATCCAAAGCCACTGGGAAGCCGACTGAGCCATGGCAATGATGAACTGAGTACTGGGGAAAGAAGAACGTACACCATTCACTTGAATGTGTGGAACGTACACCTAGCTTTTCTTCTGAGGCTTTTATGGCAGCGTAAATTCACCCTTTTTGTTTTAAAAACTTTACTTCAAGTACAATATATGCTAAACATCTAGTTCAGAAAGGTAATATAGACTACTTTAGAACACGCAAGAAGGATTGGCTACCGGTGTTTCCTCACTATCGAAGTAAGATGTTTTTCCATGATGTAACTAACTATCCTGAACACAAAAGTTATTTGCACCGAGGCGTCTGATGGTGGTGCTCTGACTCATCACGACAGGTCGTGCTGTATGAACCAATTTAGAGGTAACTTCAGGCGGCCACAGTCCATGAACTAATTACTCATTCGGTCTCTTAATGATTTTGCAAGACCCATCCAGTAAGAGCGTTTGAACTTCGGAGACAGTCCTTTCTTTCGAAACAGGAAATGCATAGTTGGGGAGAGATATTTATACAGGGTGATCGAAAAGTAAGTTTACCCTAATTGTAAAAATATGGTACTTACCTTATGTAGTTTGCAAGGCCCCTGTTGCATACACCATGACATACAGTAGACTATTCCCAATTGCTGACCACCCCTTTTACAGGAATGGACTCGCCCAGTGAGCTGAGCTAGGGAGGGGAAGGGAGCAAGTTGCAGTTCACAGTATGAGCGAGCGAGCGTAGAAAGGAAACAGGAAAAGTGTTCTGTATTGTTAATAAGCATGAGATTTAACTGTGAGCATCGAGTTTTCTTGGTGGTGACTTATTTTGCAACAAAATATTTTAAACAATGCACGGAAAATATTCCCGTCGGTTCCCTAATGTGTCAGTAGCAAAGATGCGCATCTGGAAGTTAGTGGAGAAGTTTCGCGAAACAGATAGTGTGGACGATAAACCACGATCGGGAAGACTGTCATTGGTTACCCCACAAGTAATGTGCATGAAAGTTTGTTGAGGTCTCCCAGGAAATTTGCACGACGCCTGTCTCAGCAAACCCAACTTTCGAATGGTTCTGTACAAAAGGCTTTAAAGAAAAGTGGTCTACGCCCTTACAAAATCACGGCGGTTCAGAAACTTCTTCCACTGGACAACGACAAACGAATAAAGTTTCGTGAGTGTTTAATGCGTTCATATGGAACAAGGTGTCCAAACGTGATTACACATTTTTTTTTCTCTGACGAGGCCTGGTTTTATTTACATGGATATGTTAAGTCACAAAACTCACGTTACTGGGCAAGTGAAAATCCACACATTCTCCACGAAGTCCCACTTCACTCCCAAAACGTTGGAGTACGGTATGCAGTGTCAAGGCGCCGAATTGTTGGTCCTTTTGTGCATGCAAGAAAAGGTCTCACACTTCTAACATCTCCTGTAATTATGCTAGTGCAGTGTAAGTGTTAGTGTAATTAAAGTTGAGTTTCTGCTAAGGGGAGTGTTACTGTACTTAAATTGTGAACTGCTACTTCTCCCTGCCCCTCCCAAAGTCAGTTCACTGGGCGAGTCCATTCCTGTAAAAGGGGTGGTCAACAATTGGAAATAGTCTACTGTATTATGGTATATGAAACACGGGCCTGCAAACTACACAAGGTAAGTACTATATTTTTACAATTAGGGTAAACTTACCTTTTAGATCACCTTGTGGATTTCACAACCGTTCTCGAATTTCATTGTTTGGAGGTTACCGCATTTTTGTTCCTTCAAATATCCTTGGATGTTGCACGTCCTATAGTGCAAAAAGTTTATAGTTCCGCTATATTTTTCTACATTTTGCGTTCCAGTGAAGGCAAAAAGAGGGATGAAATTCCTTAAAATAAACTACTTGTTTTGTGCATTGCCTCTAGCTCGTAATTTTTTTCACAGTTTTCTAGCTTGTTTTTCTTTTTCTTTTTCTAGCAATTTACATTTCTGCTAGCTTCGTTTGTTTTTTTCTAGTAATTTGTTCTAGCAATTTGTTCTAGCTTGCTTCTTTCGAGCTAATCTCAGTTCCTTACATATTGACCTACATCTTTCTGCTTTTTGTTGTCTGCATTTTATATTCTTTTGTTCGTCCTCAGTTTTACCTCACGCTTACTGGGGTAAAACTGTACTACCTAAATCAAAGAGTTCTGGTCCGTCTACGGATGGTTTGACATAAAAAGTAATGAAAAGAGACCGGATGTGAGTAGGTAACGACAACGAATGTTGCAGAGATAAACAGAGAAAAACCGATCTTATACTATGTAATATTTCTTATAACCCTGGTGTGTTAACCAAAGAAAAGGCACTATTCGTTCATTCTCGTTTCACATCTATTTATCAACTGGTATTCAGGCGGAAGTGACACATTATACAATACGTAAGTGAGACATTATACATTGTACAATATATAAGAATGCCACTTTTCAGTCCCAAAGAACATTTTTCAGGTTTTTAACTTAACAATCGTGGCTTTTTCTAGGAAAGCGTTAGGAGCTGTTTTGGGTGCAATGAAAAATGATATGCTAGTTCCATCCTCTTTATCAGAAGACGTGGAGGAAAGATGCTGTTGTATGATTCTATTTAAAAATCTTTATTGGGAGTGTTCTTAAAAATACGTGCTGAATCCCAGATAAAGACTTAATCCACAATATGACATTCGGGTAGAGTAGGCGCATGAGAAGAAGCAAGAATTGCCCAAATCCACAAAATGAAAATGTAAAATAGGTAGACACTGTTTTTTAAAAGCTCGAGCTTAATATAACGACATAATGACAGCATAGTCACTTTAGTCCAAATAGAAACAATGGGAGAAATGAGAGATCTGACAAGATTCTAGTAGTATAAAGTCCATGTACTCTCTGTATTTTATCGCAATAATGGAAATTTTTAGCATTGCAGTTTTTCGAAGTATTCGCCTTGACATTCTATATAACGTCTAATTCGTCAAACTCACGTTTGAACGCAAACTCTTGTTGGGGCACTGTTCACAGTTCTTGTGCATGTGCCCTTATAGCTTCATCAGGACCTCAAAATCGATGTCCACAGAGCCGGTCCATCGGCTTAGGAAAAAGGAAGAAGCTCGCACGCACGGTGTTGACTTTAAGCAGGATACGCCAGTAGTTTCACGGGAGTTTCCTTAAGAAATACTAACATAACATTGCCTGTGTGGTCAACAACGCTGTGATGATGTAAAAAAATGCCTCACAACCCAGTGCGACGGAGTTTGTTTCAAATTTCGTCGAACAACTTGGGACGACAACATGTGGTGTACCAATTTGCAGTTACTATTCTTTGGTGTTGCAGTACAATCGTGGGAACATGTCCACTTGCTGTGAAGACTGAAGGGCAGTGTGACGTATGGGTCACGTGCCGATAGTAACCGTGACCTACACTTCAACTGAGATATGAAGGTGTGTGTAAACTCGGAAAAGAGAAGCTTTGTAATTGTTTTTGTAATGACGTGTGATATTAAATAGTTCTTCGACGTATAAGTGTGATTCAAGTTATCTCCATTCTATGAAGTCTCAACTAAATAGTAAGTGAGTTCAAGTTACCATTCTTAGTCCTGTTTATTGACACTGAGCTAGTAAGGGTTATTACAACAGGTGGAGTGTCCTCTAGGAGGACCTAAACGGACGATTGCTTACAGTTAATGGGTTGATTTCATAGATCCATGTTTCGTCTCCCCTCAATATGTCAAATGGTGAGGAAGAACATAAACAACAGATCACTGAAACGACGGTAAGAAGTGTTATTCTAACAAATTAATACTTCGTAAATTCAGTTATCTGTGTTGATTTTCATTGGGCCTGGGAAACATCGCAATACGCCGGAGCCTAAATTTGTGAGACATTAGTTTGCCGAAACCAGTGCTTATTAAAATGTCCCGTAACTTCGGAAATTTTGTAAAACATAAAACATAATTTCATATTTCTGCCTTTCGAAATAAGTGGTAACGTCACCAGAAAACAGGCCTGTTAATTTGGTAGAATACATGTCGATACACGTAGTACGATCTGTAGCACGCTTAAGTATTGGCTTAACCCCAGCCCAGGTATTTCAGAGTTTTGCTTACAAACTGACACCCGGAATTATGAAAACCCAAATTTGTCTCCCGTTTGTGACGTAACCGAAAATTTTACCGTTGTTTGTTGGTACCGAAGGAATTTCAGAAATATCCAAGTTAAAACCAAAGTACTGAGGTAATTACCTAGCATTGTAGAGAAGAATCCATCTTGGTTTTTACAGTAACACAATTTGTTTCCAGACTCAGCGGTAAGGGTTGCAGCTTAAGTCCTAAAGGTGCAATGAATTTTTTATATGTTCTAGAAACCGGTAACATGATATCAACGGATGTTCACGAACTTTCATAGTGATGGGATGACAAAAGGATTCCGTCCTCACTTTATGAAGAATGCAATTACATTAAGAGCGCTGTGCCTCCATTAAGAAAAGGTGTTTGTGTGATTCTAAAAACATTGCGATAAGCGGTGGAGGGATCAGTCAACACATTACGACGAAAGCTAATATACGAAGCTCGGTTGCACAAGTACAGATGCCAAAGGAGTCAGTGTCTTTCGGCTCAAGTAAAACTTCCAGACTGGAACTTCTTATCTTGTCCAGAGGACTCTGCCGTCGTTTAGGCAATAATTTACTGCAAGAATTCTCCCTCATTGGTTTCACATGGATTTTAATCAGCTTCCCATGATTCATGACCTAGGAGAGATACTTCTTGATGACTGGGACATCTACTGCAACATTTGCATCTGTCTCTTCTCCAGTGGTCCTTTGCCTCTTACATCACATTCTCCGTATTTTTCGTACTTTTTTTTCCTTTTAATTCTCAACACACACCTACCAGCCAGTTCTCCAGCCAAACATATCCATATCAGTCAAATTTCAGGTAAGTCACAACCAGGAGCAAATTACGGGTTCCTACCATTTGAGCACCAATTATTCAGAATTCAGCGTCATCGACCCCAGGTTGGATTCGAACCAATGTCTCGTGGTTCATGTAGCAGACGCAATACCACTTGACCACAAGAACATATGAAACATTTGCTCCAGCATCTCCATCGGCCTCTTTCCCAGTAGTCTGTTACACAAATTGATCGGAAAATATTTAAATTATCCTAAAATAATCAGTCTTGTGCTGTGTAGGTACATGCAAGCGAAACTGTTCGCTATTCTGCTCAATAGCGCATGAAGGACACAGGGGCATTTGTTAAAATGCCCATAAGAAGTACAATTAGATTTCACCAGGATAAATAAGGTCAGGCGATACAAAGCTTTCTCGCCGGTACGAAACTGTTGCTGTGTGACATTGAGTAAGCAATGGTCCACTGAAACATACATTACGAAACCTGTCACAGGAAAAACTGATATGACAAGAAGGAGAATGAGTCAAAGCGCATTCCACTAGAATAGCCAGTGTTAAAAAGGCTGTATTACATTGAAAGGCAGTAGAATGCGAAGACATCTAGTATGATTTTTAAAGAATCCACCCTAAAAGACAAACAGTTCAGTAGGAAATTCTCTCACTCCTGCCCTGAAATTTAACAGTCTTTGTAAGAGGGATAAAAAGGCTAAGGTGGGTCTCGACGTATTCAGGGACCTGGGAAGTCACAGTACTTGTATCACTTGAATCTATGATTTGTTTTTTCTGATAGTGATTCATAAATTTATGTAAGGTGAATGTACATCGATATCTATTGAATACACATATCACAACAAACTATTTAATGTCCAAACATATTAATATATTGTTATGCCTCAAAGACATACTGTCTTCGGAACAGAACTGTTTAGCAAAAATACATGCAAGTTTTCAGAGCATGAATCTAGCGAAACACGCAGGAATGTAGATATTTTTCCATGCTGTTAATTAAATCATTAGGCTGTTTGGAAAATAATGGCTGTTTTCAGACCATAGGTTCGATGACGCAGAACATGGAGTAGCAATAAGTTTATTAATCGAAATAAGATCTGTCAGAGGTAACGCACTTTTGCCAAAGGAAAACAAGGACATTTATTCCAGCTGAACAAACCTCCTGTGATCTAAACTCAATAAAGTACCGGAAGGCCTTTTCGGTTTCTGCTGGTTACGAAATGTTTGCAGGCATAAATTGTCAAATTGTTTTAACAGATGATAGTTAGTAGGTGAGAGATCTGAAGAATATGTTCGGGAATCACAGTTTCATAGCAGCTTCTGCAGTCATTTATGAGACATGAGGTCTGGCTTTTCGCCTCAACGTTTGATGCATCTGCTCAAGTTCGTGTCAGTACTTCCCTGCAGTAAAGGTTTCACCTTGTTTCAGGGAGCTGTAATATGTAATACCAGGATGCAGACCACCACACACTGACTTGGGATGCAACTGTTGCTTATGAAAGTGTTTGGAGACTTCACTGCGAAGAGGACACTTCATAACGGTGATACTGGCAACCTGCAGTGAGTTCAAGGGGGACCCATTTATCGAGTTCTTCAACTTCCCGAATTGTTGCAGGTGCTCACAAATTGACAAACTGTTGAAGGTGCAACATGCAGATCATGGCTATTTCTCGAACGGTCTGGCTTGGGTTTGTCTCCGCAACCGCCTTTAGCTGATTGTTATTGACGGCGGAGGCCGTCGTCGACCTTGCTCCTCTGATAGGCTCAGATCGCAGGAACAAAATTGTGCCAACCAACGCTACACTGTTCGTTCAGAGGTGAATCCTTCTCCCCATGCTTGGATGACATTCCCGATTGTTTGGACTGATGTGTGCCCCAGTATGAACAAACACAGCAAACTGATAGCAGCTCGTGCTTCACGAACATCACTCAAGAGCAGCTACCACCGGAAAAAATATCTCTATGGAAATAAAGGTATTACAGCGAGATGTAGCTTAAAATCTGCTGACCAATGATATATGACATAGTATACAAACATATACATTTATGTCTCAATATACTGCCAACAAACGGCCATTATTTTCCCAAAAAACTAAGTGTTCAGAATCTGTACATGCAATGAAAGTCTGTTTCTAGGCTACTGTAAGACCGGAATGGAATCTTTTTAGATAGCTTGGTCCAAGGAAACTGAATTAGAACAACAGTGTTTGTTAAATAAAGCTGAATAAACAAGAATTGTGAGTTAATTTTTTGAATGGTTACTTACCATTTTCGCCCTGTGAACAGGAGTTGAGTCATCTTGAAATATGCACTGAACGAAATCTTGGCACTGATCGTTTTAGTGCAAGAAATAAACTTCCCTACAAGAGGCCTTTATATGCTGTGGCATTCGAGGGGGCTCTTGTAAAAGAGACCTTGTGATCAAGGGGTGAACGTGTGGAAGAAGATGTTTACCGGATTCCATAGGATTACACGCAGCTGTAGGCACCCTGTAATCCTGAGATCTTTTCTAAATACTGCAGGACGAAAGTCAATCAGGAAAAACATAGCATTTCCTTTGTTTAGAAAAAAAAGGATGTGTAAATGTGTAGCGGAATTTTTTTTTTTCTGTGTGTGTGATTTATTGCAACTCATGTCGAAATATACAGATTCATAATACACTGCTGTCCATAGAATTTGAAAAACCAAAAAAGACAAGAGAAAATATGAAATTAGATTTATGTGGTATTAATGGATTACTTACGATGCAGACTTTAATGGTCAGAAATACGAAGTTATAGGTAGGCATAGTACTCAGTACCATTTGTATCTCCACCCCACTCACACAAACAAGCGGCAACAACTCCCTGTACGAAATCTGACTTCGAACAGATGAGACTGTACTGTCTCTATTCGAAGCTCAAAGTATTTTTCGCTATATGCCAGCGTGGCGTGGTGGGCTAGTTACAAAGCGATAACTTTCCGAAGGGCGATAAATTTATAATCTGGCGAACGAGCAGGCCCATAAATTTCATTGTCGATAACTGTTCAATGGTCGATAAACTTGGCGAACAAGGTGACCAAAGAAGTGCAATATGTGCGCCAATGAGGAAATGAAACATATTTCGCTCGTTAAAAGGTCGGGCGTTGTCCTGTTGAAAGATTGCGTCAGTGGCCTCTGTAGATAAGTAGCACTTCAGCCTCCAAAATGTTATCGATGTACCGGTGGCTGCTCAGGATCTCGGCAATGTGCATTAGTTGTGAACATGAATGAAACCAAATAGCACCTTACATCACCGAGCTGTATGTCGGGGCTGTACGATGTTCAGAAATGGACGCGACCAGACCAGCAACGGTTAACCATAGCGTCTCTGCTGTACAAGTGTCCCTGCATCATGGTGCATATGGGTAAACCGCATGTCCTCTGAAAACATTGTGCGATGTCATTAGTCATGCTGAGTGTCTGCGTTCTTAGCGCCATTGCAGTACAAATTTAAATACCATTGCAGTCCAAATTTAAATACCATTGCAGTCCAGATTTAAATACCATTGCAGTCTAGATGATATTGCAGTGTTAAGGAGGTGGCATAAGGTCAAGTAAAGTCGTAGCAATAGACGACGAGTGATAAATCAACCGTACAACAAACGGACTTAAGCGGAGTTTGTGGACATTCCTTAACGTCTGACAGAACTCCGGTACTGCATTAATTTTTGAGACGCGGCTTTGCTGTCTGTCAATGCCGCATGGTACTGATTCTTGTCTTCGGAGTGCGACGTTGTGCTCCAGACACTTCGGTTCGTAACACCCTCTTCATGCGACTGACGCTATGTTCCTATCATTGTGTTTTCACTTCTTTCTACGTACACATACATGAGGGGGCAATGTCGCTGAAGGTTAATCCGTCTTCCCTCAGTCCTACAACTCTGACCCGCTCAAAGTCCGACAGCTGTACATACTGGTCTCGTCTGCTGCAGCGTGGCATGGTAAGTCACTAACTGTGCTATACTGCTCCAAGTTCTGTGATGAAACTAATTATGAAGACACTTCTCTGCGACTAGGCCTGGTATTATACCTGCGCCGGGTCAGTTGATCGGGCGTTTCTCTAACACGACACGTACAGGTGTTCTGGCAATAATTTCCTCCCCCTTCTGTGACTTTCCTTGTGTTATAAAGGTTTCAGCCCAATCCAACTCATTCTTCTTGGTGATTTCTAAAGAGAGCAGTGCATGTGTGCATGTCCTGTGTTTCGTTTGTCTGTAAATAAAAGAGTTGTGATTCGTCAGGTATTTCTTCGTGATGACCTTATTTATTGGATCAAACAAAACACTCCCAATCAACAAAGACAAAAGGGATTGCACTATTACTTGAAGCAGTAACCGCTGAAGACAGAACAGGAATCTGGAGACGACGTACAGATCAAGAATCAGTGAAATTCCCAGTTTTTCAGCTTGAAAATCCACATGAACACTGTATATCACAAGAATTAGTGCATTTCAGACTTTCTCTAATAACACAGGCCTACATAATCCTGGGGCTTGCAAAATTTCGGTTGTTTTACAGTAAATCTGGTATACGGATCACGAATATCACATTCTTTTTCTGTCAAATTCCGATTTTTCACAATTTCCCATGTAACGCATCATTGCGGCATCATACGAGCAGCAGAATATTCTAAGTCTTATTTGAAACGTGAAACAATAGATGGCATTACGATATCAAATGATTGTGTCATGTTACATGAAAATACTATTTCTAACTTAGTGTTTCAAGTGATAACACTGAAATAATTTGCTTACTTTAACTTTTGTGTTCTTCTTTATTAACGTGTTACGGCGTCAAGAGGCAGTACTATAGTGCTGATTCATTTTGTTACATATGTGATAGTTTTGTGGTGAAAAAAGGCAGCGCAATATAACAGATTTTGTCAAAAAGGCGTATCGTGCGTGTTTCGGTATAAAGCTTGGAGACTAGGACAACAAATGGGCCCCACATCAAGTTGAACAACTGAGAAAACGGAGTCAAGGTAAGAAAAACTCCCTTCGATTTGCTATTCTAACGGTATGGGCAGGAACCAGTGAGTCATGAGGAATGTTATTTCTGCTTGACCACAGCAGTAAAGTGCTACAATAGCAACAACAGAAAGTATATTGTCTACCCAAAGATTCCCTCTGCTGTCAGACCTGCACCACGTGGTCCTGATTTCCCTGTACCATCACCTCCTACATCATCAGATTTTTCAACAGGATCAGAAATTGAGATATTGCAGTAAAACTGAGAACTTGTACAGGAATCCTGAAACAGATTTTGAATCACAGAAGTTTGCACAAAGCGAATTAAATGCCTCGGTACGGGAGTTAAATCTACCGAAGGAAAGTGCACAACTTTTAGGATTCAGACTCAAAGGTAAAAGTCTATGGTCCTGCTCCAGGAACAACATTTTGATAGTACAGGAACCGGGGGAAAATTTACTGAGTATTTTTCTCAAGAAGAATCGCTTGTATTTTGCAGAGACTTTCCTGGACTTATAAAGAAATTATCTTCCACTGTTCGTGAACCATCATAGTGGAGACTGTCTATTGATTCCAGTAAGAGAAGCTCACAAGAAGTTATTTTACATAATAGAAATATTTTAGCCTCAGTTCCAGTTGCTCATTAAGTACATCTGAAAGAATCTTACGAAAATCTTGACTTGCTCTTTAATGAAATAAGCTATCCGGAATAGAAGAGGAAAATTTGTGGAGATTTAAAAAGTTTGATCATGGTATTAGGAGAGCAAAGTGGTTACACAAAAATGCCCTGTTTTCTGTGTGAATAGGACAGTAGAGCTTATGGCCAGCATTGGAGCAGAAAAAATTGGCCTGAAAGACAAATTGGATCCAGGATAAAACAATGTTCTCCACCCGAACCTTGTGGATTAGGAAAAAATTATTTTACCACCTTTGCATATAAATTTGGGGCTCATGAAGCAATTTGCAAGGCTTTGGACATAAACGGTGAATGTTTTAAATATTTGATTAAAGTTTTTCCACATTTATCAGAAGAAAAAGTCAAAGGAGTGTTGGTTGGTTCAGATGTAAGGCGGTTTACTGAAGATGAAAATTTGAAGGGAAAAAATTACTACAACAGAAGAAGAATCATGGGTTAGCTTCAGAAATGTCATTGAAAACGTTCTAGGCAGTAACAACGATCCTAATTCCAGAGCCATCGTAGAAACTATGATACAAAAATTTAAGAACCCGGGTTGCAACATGAGCTTCAAAATTCAGTGGTCTTCACTCTCGCATTGACTATTTTCCCGAAAATCTTGGTGCTGTTAGCAAAGAGCAAGGCGAGAGATTTCACCAAGGTATCAGATTAATAGAAAAACGCTACCAAGGATGCTGGAATGTGAGTATGAAAGCGGATTACCGCTGGTGATTAAGGAGAGGCTGTACATCTGAAATTTCACGGAATAGGAAAGGTCTGATTCCTTTCCTATTCCGTAAAGGAAAAGGACATTGATTCTGTAAGAAATAAATTTGTTTTTCATATTTTAATTTCATTAACCGTATTTTCTAATAATTTTTCTGTAGATTTTATCATCATTCAATGATTCTTAGATTGCATATTGTCTTAAGAAAATTAAACAAATTCTATAAATTTCAAGATTCTGTTTTCACGATTATGAAAACTCCTTACGTGATAGAGAAAAGTAAATTTTATTTTTGAAATCAGCATAGCAGAATTTATCTAAATCTCTGAAATTAATGTAAACCCCAGTTAAAACGTTAAGATCTGTAGGCCTGTGTAATTATGTCCTGTGCTCATAAGACCTTTTCTACAGTATTAGATGTTCATTTCCTCAGCACCGGAACACTCGTGTTATTTATTTTAATCCAGAGCCGCATTTCAAAACAAAAGGAGAAATGTAGGAGGAATATAGCATAATCAATCAGAAGACAGAATACATGAAGTAACTAAACGACGCCCCGGGCTAGAATAGGAAGATCCTTTTGTGGTTCATGACCTGAGTGTGTTAACCAGTAGAACACTGCCACATTTTCTCTAACATCGCCATTTGTGTCTTCTGTATAATTTCGTTTCAATCTAATAGCAGGACCGCTCGTCATTCACAGTCGAGACGTAAAATAATTTCAGGAACAGGACAATGTATTCCCCTCCACCCTTGTGGGGCGCTTATTGGAAAAGGCGATTCAGCGTTGTATGTTATCTCCATATGTTAATATGCAGGCGGTGCGGAATACATCTCAGAACCATGGGGTACAACTATTTCAAGATACCCAACAACACCTAGTGTAGTTCACCCCGAGACATGTATAGTCTTATTTCGTAGATGTCGCATAGTTGTATACAAGCAAAGTGATATTTATATCATGATTTCTAAGTAATATTTACAAAGTATATTTACAAGTAATATTTATTTATATGATGATTTCTTTTGGATTAACCAAGTGAAAAATCGACAGAAGGTATAACACCTATCCTGGGACATCTATCCAAAAGAAATCATCATATTTATTGGGGCAATGATTACAACACAAAAGCAGCATTCTAATGGTATTCGCATAGAATGATGATGACTGTTGATGGAAGAATTCTGTTAAGCAAGCTTAGACCTCGTCGTCTGACCAGTGAAATCTGCAATGCTAGGAACCTATAGAAATCACATGGCGAAACTCTGGACTGTACTGAGGATGGTACCGGACATTCCACCGGAAATACCGTAGTGTGTCCAGTGTCGAACACGAGACTTTGTGACGTATTTCCCCTTTGCTGTCATTGGGTGACTGCGTCACCAGTATTAACCACAATCGTAACATTTTCTCATTGTACGTATAATGTGCTGCGTACCAATGTTAATTTCTCTCTTAGCTTTAACGTAATTGTCATGCTGTAATGTAGTGAGTGATAAAGATTTGTTTGAAGTTATAAACATCTTTAGTCTGAGACCTGTCTAAGTCTTCTTGTTTCAAAGGTTACATTTTGTATCTTCAAGTTTATATCTTATACTTGGTAAGTTAAGTTGTCTCTTCGTTGGTAGCTTTAGGGTAGAACTTCCTTACAACTTGTGAGAGCGCGTTCTAGTGAAATAGGATAACTTGTTGCTATAATAGCTCCGATAGTCTCGAATCTCGCAGCCTGAACAGTACTGGTCCTCGCCAATCAAATTCAAATGTCAACATCGCCAAGTGTGTAATCGGCTCCGACTAACATTTGCATAGTTGAGGTGAAGATGTTGTTCTCACCGTATGCCTCTAACTACAGATAGCGTAGAGCGTGTAAGTGACGTTTCCCTGATCTCCAGCTCCAATCACATGTCTCCTTTTATCTTTTAATTTGGCCATCCCGAATACATGTATGTATTCTATGTATGCCTTTTGAACAGGCGCGTTAAATCAATTCATTTCTTAATTTTTTGTGTCGCTATGGGCATTTGCAATTATCCGCATGCTATAGTTCAGGCCGTTAGTTTCTAAGAAGACGTAGTAGTCAGATTATCTCTAATCATTCAAAAAATACGAAAATCTAAAATGTTGTCGAACTTATTACTTTTCAGTTTTATGTGTTTCGCATGTTATTTCATCCTGGATTCGAATTCATCGACGTAGACAAATTAATTCTAGGCGCGAAGAATTCATCGGCAACATTTCCATAACTAACCTGGCGAAATGTCTACGATTTTTAGGATTACTCGAGTATTTCTTAATAAAGCCGAAGAAGGAAGAGCCTTAGCTCTTGCGGAGTTGAAATATTGCTGGCGATGTGTAGTTGCTAGAACGCTTGGTTATGGAACTAAAGATGATAGGCTCGAGTCAGGTCATGCACTAGTTTTAATAGTTAACAGTTTTTTCTAATAGTTTTGTAATAGAGATCGAGAACTAAATAAGTTACCCCCCAAAAGTGGAAAACCTGAGAATTGCGTTGTTTTTCTGGCACAGGAGTAAACGTAAAATATCGTTGTTAAAAAATGCGGAGGGGGAGAAGAAGAAGGAATGTAAGGCAATGTCGCAAGAGAAAAAACAAATTATGATGTTAAACGCCTCCGTTGTGCAGTTCCTGTTACGCTTAATATGAGGAGCGCCAATGTGTCTATAGTACAGCAGATTGTTTTTCATTCCGCACTGTAACTAATGCAACTCATTTTTGGATACTAAAACAAAATTAATTTAGTTTGCTCAATAACTAGACCATATGTAACCTTCAAAAACTCTCCGGAGAGCATGAGCTGGAAAACAAAACACGAATAACACTTATTTTTATTAAACCTGTTGGTCAGCCGTTTGTTGCAATCATACCCTGTCTTATTTTGTTGAAAAGTCTTTCCATTTCCACCATAGGATGGTAAACCTCCAATCGAACAGTTGGAGCTTTACCGTCCGCTATTTAAACACAAGTCGATGGAGGATTTGTGGCGCCCAGTTCTGACCCGCAACCGACGTTCCAGTTCATCCGAAAAATATTTAGTGTGTTCAGGATCAGAGCTCTAAGTCAACAGTTAAATCTCTGTACACCTAATTCTCCGTTATTGAGGGTGCAGTCGTAGCTACTCTGTGAAAAGGAGTATTTACGCCATTCTAGGAAGAGGGGTCATCGCCGCAGAATGTGTCTCGTTATCCATTTTGGCACGGTAGGATTCGGCAGTCATTTGCTGTGGACAACCAAAGTTTGGATTGTAAACCACGGGAAGCACTTCAATACCATAACTGCACAACCTCCAAACTGATTGTTGTCATAAAGGACACGGCCTTCTCCAGTCGAGAAACTCATACCCGTCCAGCCCATTGAAAATTCGTAAAATGCGTTTCTGCCTCACAAAGCATAGTTTTACGGTGCTTCATAGACACCTGGACTTTGTACTCTTGAGATACTATGCGATCATACTTCCGGCTACACAGAAACTGTGTTCCTGGCTACATAACGTAGTCTTACCGAAGCTAGCATTTCTGGGCTCCTGGAAGTCATGACTGATGTGCTGCTACGATACCCTCCTGTTATGATGTGCATCACCTTGTAGCATTTTTCAGTCCCATGCTTTAAGTTTTATGTTGCCGCACGGTGTGTTTTCTGGAGATAGTTACATATTCCAGTTGCACTTCTTGAACACATTACCAATTTTTGACCTAGGATGTTTGAACGTTCGGATGTTACTCAGGTAGGGTGGATATCTCTGTTACGATCTCGAAAAGACCTCTCCCGTTTCCCTCTGAAGTCACTAAGTGCCGCTGTGGTAAGCATGACTTGTTTGGATGGTGCTTGTGAATATCTTCTTCAGGGATTAGCATCTGTACATGACCGGGGGCAATCAAGTGTGTAACACGTAGTGCCGACAGTCAAATGATTTCAATAGAAATCACTATTCGGATAATTTTTGATAGTACATTAGCTTTGTTTCATTTTGGATGATCATTCATTTTTATTCATCCTTTTATTTATTTTATTTTGTTCCTACTGCCCATGCATTCTTGTAGTTCATATGAATTCCCAGCTGAAAGAGTCATTGTGCTTGTAAATTAAACATTTCAGTGATATATTTTCATTACGAATAGGCAAAATGTTTAAGCTACACGTTAATAAACAGCCATGATTTGAGGTTCTCAGTTCACGAACTTTGCTTTTAGCGACGTAATTTTCATACCGATCACATTTTATCGTCGGTTGGGGTTTTGCTGGTTAAAGAAATAATAGAGTAACTTGGAAGAGTCTGTGTGTTTATATATAACTTTACCAATTTTTGACCTAAGATGTTTGAAAGTTCCGATGTTATAACTTAGCCGTTTTTCAATTTGCTAGCGGTTAGTGCTGGGTGCTAGGTTACGTCCATTTCGACTTGAAGAGAATCATGAACCTATATGGTTGTTTACGATCTGTGAACATTTCTATCCTTCCTTTTTTGGCAGTATTATTTTTTTAGCTTTTCATTCA
>AZMS01S00030297.1:306173-317148 GCA_000661875.1 Acanthoscurria geniculata | reverse complement strand
CAAACTCTTGATTCTTTCAGGAGAGAACATAAAATTGATTTAAGTGTGACTTACAAGTTGCTGAAAATTCTTTAAGAAAGATGAGTTGAAGCTTCTGGGACTTCACTGCGTTGCTAACAGGTTAGGTGTAGCACATCCACTCAGGAAAAAACACGTTGTTACCAGATCCCCTCCGCTGCTAGCCAGATAGCTTGATAAAGTACCTGTGCGTACGACTGCGCACGCGTTAGAATGTCGGAACGTGAAGACCGTTGCCAACAGAATTTGTGACAACATGGATATAATATTAAGTTTTCCTACGGTAAACACAGTCTAAAAAAAATAGCTAATGGCCTTTCAGTAGTGTTACGTTATTGAATTCTGATTGCCATCACAGAATAAATAGGAAGTTTTTACTTAGAGTACTGAATGAGTCAATAATATTAGCATTTGGAGAGAAGTGCGTTTTTGCTACATGTAAAGTTTGCTACAAAGTGATACAAAGTTACTGTGGTAACGGAGCCAGCTGATGAACTGTTGCGACCTGAATGGCAAACGGAGCCAAGTGCTACCCGCATCAGCCATTTCTGCAAGTGCCGAAAGTACAACGAAAGTACAAGCCACGGACGGCGCTTGAGAAAACAACTTTGCGTGATGCTGCTGCGGGTTTCTTGAAAAGAAATTTAACATTCTGATGAATAGGCAAAGGACAACCGTTATGCTCATAAATTTAATTTCAGTAGGCGTATAGTCTTGTAAAAATGTGGTTTAAATTATCTGTAACCACAGATGTCATTACAAATATAATTTGAAAGAAATGTGGAAGCTACCTAGGGTGACTCCGAGAAATAAATTGCTCCCGGTAATAAGTTGTCCAATTTTGACAAATCCCGGAAGGAACATCATCGAAATTGACAAACCCGATGGAGGAAGTAGAATAAATAACATTCTCAGGGACATGCAGAAGCATCGTAGGTTCTCATCAGATTAATTGAGGTCACTTACCTTCCATCCGTGGAAAACTTAATTTTGTAAAAAAAAAAAAGCAAGTTCTACGCATAGGAGAAGCTGCGAAGAAAAGCTATTCTTGTATAAAGTTCCAAAAGTCATGGGATAGCGACTTAGTATCGGTGGGACCACTTCTTGACCGTCGAAGCGCAGCAACTCGTCTTGGCATCGATGCGACAAGGTTGGGGAAGTGGTCCTCAGGGGTGTGCAGCCATGCGATCTGGATAGCTTCCCATAGTGGGAGAGTATTCGTAGATGGCGGGTCTTGTGCACGAATGGACCGTTCCACCAGATCCCATAAATGTTCTATGGGGTTCTTGTCTGGAGAACGTGGTGGCCAGACCATCCTGCAGAACTGTCCCGAATGCTCCTCGAAACAATTGCGGACAATACGGGCCCGATGACATGCCGCATTGTCGTCCCGGAATCTCCCATCGTTGTTAGGGCACATGAAGTCTATGGAGGGCTGCAAATATTCATCAAGTAACTGTACATAGCGAGTTCCCGTTAGAGACGTGTCCAGGCGGAACAAAGGCCCAAACCATGCCAAGTAAAGACGCCCCACACTATTACGGAGCCATCTCCAGCTTGCACGGTTCCTTGTTGACAACTTAGTTCCATGGCCTCATGGCGCCACATCCAAAGCCTGACAACTGGTACCACGACCCATCCGACAAGACTACTGTTTACCAGTCTTCCAGTGTTCACGTACTGTGTTCACGCACCCAGATGAGGCGATGTATCCGATGTCGGGCTGCGAGCAAAGGCACTCTAGTGGGTCTTCTGCTCCCATGTTCCTCTGAGGCCAAACTTTCGCTGCACGGATCTCACAGATATGCTTCTCGTACTTCCTGCATTGAATGTGGCTGTGAGTTGCCGGGAAAGCTTGTCTGTCACCACGGACAATTCTGGGCAGCCGTCGCTGGTCACTCATTAAGCACTTGTGGTCGGCCAGTGCGCTGTCCATGATGCGTGGAAATGCACTCCATGAGGTATTCTCTGTACACACGTGACACCATGGATCGCGGAATGTTTAATGCTTGAACGACTTCGGAAGTTGCATGTCTTTTTGCGAGCTTCAACTACCATGCTAGCGTTCGAAATGGGATAATTCCTGTTGTCTTGCCATACTCACCCAGAAGGCTGCCTCACTAGATTCACGAGGGTATTACTCACAACTGCTAACGCGCTTGGTATTTATACCCACTTGTACGCGACACTAGCGCAAAATTTGCATACGGCTATCCCCTGACTTTTGGCACATTAGTATATATAATACTTTTGATTAGGATACCCCAGAGCAGGGTATCCCAAGAGCATTCCAAAAACAGCAGAAGAGCAGAAGTAAAAAAAAAAAAAATACTGGGTAACTTTTTTCAGCATCAAGTGAAATGATTGTTGTAGTACTTCATCATCTGTCGCACAAGTGGTAGAAACTTGTGTCCTGTCTGGAAACTGAGTTAGGGATATATTTAAAGTAACATTCCTATTTTCAGTTTTGTTAATTTGCTGATTACTATTACACAGAGGGTATTTCATATACGAGAACTCGTTATCTCACCTTTCACAGCTGTAGATTTTCAGGGTACAAGTCCAGTGTTCTGCACAAAATAAATGAGAGACATGGTAATTCATGAGGTGTGCTTACGAACTGATTTCCGAAGCGTTTGTGAGCAAAAATGGTCATATAAACATGACTCGTGTTCTGAATGGAAACGTCCATACAAACATGAATATAAGCCATGTTCTGAAATTTTTTCAGTACCCCGTTAATTTTGGAATCCTTTCATTTGGGAATCGAAAACAAACAAAATGTCAGCATGCAGTTTTGGAAATGAAAGAAAAACTTGTTTAGATAACAAGTAAATTTCTCCCCTTTCGTTCCATCAATCTTATTCCGTTTAATCGATATCTTGCTTGCGTACTTTTCCGTTTCGAGCCTCAAGAAAAGTAGATGTGGGTCAGATGACTGACAGCAATGAAATTTTTTACCACAGTTTATCGCCACAATCTTCTTAAAAATATCAGTGTAAGGAATTACCAATACCAGAGTTTTTCTGCTGTTATGGGCTGTCGCCCTTTCAGCAGAAGGGGCAGCAGCATACATCGTAATCTCAAGTTTGGATAGATTTACACATTAAAACCGGAAACATATCCGTTTTGAATTCATTTTGAGTTAATTTGTAATAGACTGCACGCAGTAGGATTTACGTAAGGAAACCCTAAAAGCTTTAATAAAAAGTTGGAAAATGTTAAATATATACTGTGAAATACTCCTAACTAAATATACTGTCTGGTATACTAAATAAAGTATATTGAATATACTGCCCTAATTAAATATACTGAATGTGAAAATATATACTGAATATATATACTGAATGTGAAAATAATAGTGCATGTATACTGAATGTGAATATATATATGCACACGTGAATAGCTATTTACGTGTGTATACGCGTATATGCCGTTAGTATGTCATAGTTCATGTCATATGCAGTTAGCATGCCATATTTAGTTGTGTTTTCTGGAACTGAACAGCGCTTATGATTCAACCCCGACAATTCGGTCTTGATTTCAACACATATTCAGGACGTTGTGTGCCATATCGTTATTAAATGGGCAAAAGATAAAAGGATTATTCATGTCCTTTACTAAAATTATTGAATGTTACGATAGTGAGTGATTTCATCTCCTATGAGAAATTCATCTAAAGTCCAAAGTGATAAATTGTTAAATTTACGATTTGACGTCCCAGAATTCAGGTAAAATTTGTGATAAATTGATGAAGTGTTTTTATCTCCAATGGTTTCTAATGTTAAAAAAAAAGTATGTTGTTCAGTCTTTGCAGAGGGTTTTTTCAACATACCACTCCTAGTCTTTCTCTCTTTCGTGACATACTGTTTTGCTCCACCTGATGTTTGAATAAATGTTCTTGTATAGTATTGCATACAGATTTCTTATACAGCAGCATATACAGTAGCCCGTGCCGGGAATCAAACCCAATCTTTTCAACACCGGGTCCAAGTGCCCTATATAGGAAACATCTTCACGGGCATTCTCTCAGAACTGTTTCATCTTCTTCACCGTATTTTTCCCCTTACGTTTTTCCCTTTCGTTTTTAGCAGCAGCTTTCCTATCCCCACTTTCATGTCATACCCCGGAATCACATTCCGCAAGCTTCTACTACTGCGATAGTTTTCGCATCCCTCATTTTCCCATACTGGGAGCGGACTCCATATTGAAGTACGACATTCTATTCACAACCACTCCCCTTCTCTATCGTTACCGATACAGTTACTTAATTTCCAGATTCTATGAACACTGTATATGAAATAACGTAAAGCACGTAAATGAAACCCGTGAGATTCCCTCTTTACCAGGAAGCGTCGAGATTATTAACTATTATGTTTGATTGTAGAAAGTGTCATTTTTATAGCAGCGCGATAGTTCTTTCTTCATTTCTGTATTGCAGTTTTGGCTAAAGGTCAGCAGAGTTAGCGTCAAAGCAGTTTAGATCTATTATACTATGACAATTCTGGGTCACGTGATCGATAATCTTCAGTGTGGAGGGCCGTGAAAGCGGATTAGTACTTCTAGTTACAATATGAAGGAGCTTAACAACGGGATTTTCCCCATTGATTGTTTTTCGGATTTAGATGTTTTATTTTATTTCACTGTGTGTTTTTAAATGAGGTAACATAGAAACATACATCTGCATAAGGACTTAAAAATTAAGAGTGTTCACTTTTCTAGCTATGGGGAAATGTTGAACTCACGAGTGATTTTTCGTTGAAAACACTGTTAGCTAAGCCTCAGCTGGTTGAGAACACACGTACTGTTAGACTGCTCTGACATAAGCAAATGAACTCACTTAGATGGGACGTCTTGCAATCAGCGCAGAATAATTGTACAAGATGACAGCAACAGTGATGCTCAGGTTACCCAAACGATACCACTCATAAGTGAATCGCTGAGTTGGATGATGGTGCAAATGGTTAGGCTGAAATGCAGTCATGGGGAAATAAGTTCCTAAAAATCCCCATTGAAAAGAATTTACCCTGATAGCAACAATGAAGCAAAAGTTTTGAAATGAGACGTCAGTTAAAAATACTGTGTAAAGCACGTTTATTTAATCACAAGCTTAAATAGATCTTTCGACGGTAATGTGCCGTACGACTGAAGAAATCGGTACATTACGGTCGAAAGATCTAAGTCTGTGATTAAATAAACGTGACTAACACGGTATTTGGAATTGCTTCAGATCACATACAGAAAAACAAGTCGGAAATTTAAAAAAACTGTCTATCGCTTTTATCTGGCTACGATTTCGGTAAAGAAACATGAATTCCTAACATGAACCCTCCTGAGAATGATTACAGGTATGTCTTCAAACACACATATGCCAGAGGAAGCATAGAATGATAAAGCTTCAGTCAGCCTGATGACTCAATGGGAAAATCTATCCCATACAGGATCTCACTGAATTCACCTTTAAAGGACACACACAATGACACCAAGTGTCAGTTTAAGGTCAGTTTTCAGATCAAACACTCTTTCTGTTAACTCACATGTCGCGACCGGAAAAATGAAAAGCACATTAGTTAGTTTTGTGACTAAACGATTTTAAGCTCTTTTACAAGAACTCCTAAGGAGCCATTCATCTGTCCTGTGAGTTATGTCGTTCGGCTAGTAATGGTAAAGTACTTCCTAAAACAAATGCAGAAACCATGAGATTTTCTGAACTTAAGATTTCCATTTTCTAAAGACACACGAAGCACGAAAGCAAAACATTGGTGGCAGACGTGCAGTAAACCCTCTATATTGCCAATCACTTCGATAATTGAGTATGATCGGCGGTTTTGTATTTCAGTCACTAGTACCACAGTGAAAATAGATCACGGGGTGTGTGTGCTTATAACAGTCGTTCTTTCTATATTGATCACACCGATCATGAGTTGGGCCAGACGCAGCAGAGTGTCCTAATTCAACCACCAAATATACTCCACATGATATTTCCACAGGAATAGGTTTAGACTGCCGAAACAATACAATACAATAGGGAGCGATAGTCTCTTGGCATTTGCACCGTATGCAAAAGCCATCGCGAGCCGCACAGTCCAGCAAGTACAAGTATTTCGACTCATCTGACTATTACAGCTTTTTTCCCCCAGTCTCTGTTCAGTGAGGGTACTGTGGATATAACAAGAATCGCTGCAAAAGTCTCCGTCGCTAGCAGTTTCTGTGGGCTTTCGGCTCAGAGACCACACAGTTGTGGCTATATCTTTATCACCATCATCTGGAGGAGTATTTTGCTTTCAATTCCCATGTCACATTGAGATGTCAGCCGTGCTACTGTAACCTACCGATGACGTGGTGCGGGCACTTAACACTTCATTCACCACGAACAACTCTTTTTTACTCTTCACTCATCAAATTCAACGGTAGATCCTATAGTTGGTTTTCGGTGTCTGTCTGACCCACTGTATACCACGTGCAACTTGCAAAGAGAGCCTTTGAGAGATGAAGATATTAACTGCCGACCAAACATTGCCGGGCAATTTAGTTAATACTGGATAAAACTGCTTGAATGGCCTAATTCATAAAACCGCTTAAATTACCATATTACCTAACTGAATATGCTCAATGCGGTCTTCAGGCATACACATTTACACTGAATTCAGCTAAATTAAATTGATGAAGAAAGACACACTGGAGTTTATATTTACGATGCACTGATTTTACGGGATATACGTTCCAGTAGGGTTATTTTAGATTCAGAGTTGCGGAAGGAAAATTAACTCGTGGTCCAAGCCCCCCGCTGCCCAAAACCAAAGCTGAGAAAAGAAACTCAGCAATTAATCCTTATAAAAATATATACGTCCTAATTTGTGGCACTACTTCTCTCTCTTTCTGAGAAAAAACTGTACATGTATGAGATTTACTTGAAATCCCGATACTAAAGCTGGATTCACTGAACACTTGGCTAAGATACTTATATCAGGGATCTGATGTAAATAATGTAATCAAGAAAGGAATATACACCAAAAGACCACTGAAATACAATCACTCCCATTCCTGGAGCACACCAAATGGCACAAACGAACGCACAGCACCGTACGCTATAACATTCTGCTTTGTTTAAAATACTTAACGCTAGCTGCATTAGCACTATTGAATATTACCGGAGTGTACAAGTTGAATTTATGGGGAAAAGTAAATACAGTTCTCAGCGAAGTAACATAAAGGCATCATACTGCCAGGGTTTGTCGCTGCTGAATGTCTTCATCACCCAAACCACGACTCACTTTGCCAGTTGCACGTGGTATACGAACAGACTTGAAACAACGCAAAGTATCTGTGATTGAATTTGGTGAGTGATGAGTAAGAAATGAGTTGTACATGGGGTATTTGGACGAGAAAGAGTTGTTCGTGCGGATATTTTCTAATAGCGTGCTGATGTTTCCACGAGATACTGTGACGCATCGTCCCACCCACACAATGTTACACCATTAAAGGGCCGTTTCAACTGCTTCCAGATCCTCTGATCTGTGGCTGACTGAAATGTATGAGATCTTCTTAGGCTCTAGTTAGGCTCCCATTAGAACTCCACTCCCCAAGATGTCATGACCTGCGAGAGTAATTGCGATTGCCTGGGGCAGCTTACCACACGACGTGATACGACGTCTCTGAGACACAGCTCCACGGTGGATATCGGTCTGCGTTAGTGCTTTGTGTGCTTTTACTGCCTACTGATTTCCAGTGTTTCTTATGCATAAGTTCTAAAACAAAGTACTCTGTTACACCGGAAGCGGAAACACTTCGTTATGCCTGCGATACCCGTTCCATGCAAAGCGATTGATTGCAGGAAACCTCCTGCTTCGACATGTGTGTTTTTTTATGAGTGCACACACACACACGTGCATACTTTTCAGTGAATTTAGATGACATTTTGTTGGTTCACTGTTTTCCCTGCTGTGTAATTTTGGTGAGTGATTGATAGAAATTTAATCTTTCTGAAATTTCTGAAAAGTTGTATCAAGTTTGTAAACACCCTTGTTGCCAAGGAAATGCTGATCTCAAATCCAAATACCTCACAATTTTGGAGAAATCGCAGATACTTAAGCAAAACATACAAGAGCACGAAAAAATATGAGACTTCGAAGAATTTCTCATATTTTTTCGCAGTATTGGATTTCACAATTTACTTACTGTAGATGCCTTAACTACCTGATGACCTGAACGGCTCTGGAGTCCTTTCGATCTTTATTCAGGTCTTCGTCGGCAAAGACTTCGATGGGGATTCATGGTTTGTGGCCTGCATGCTGCGATAACCTATTGAGTATTAAGAAGCAAAAATTTCTTTCAAGCATAGTATTCCATATCTTGTACTGAATACCTCACACTTACACAGTTTTTGGACCGAAACAAAAGAAGCCATTATTGTGTCTCTTTTCTTTTATATCACATGTAAAATAAGAAGTTAAAATCTCTAAAAAATGATTTTGACTGGACCCTGTTCTAAGCTATTCTATGCATAAAGTTTCTGTCAGCCTCCAACTGCTTCTCAAGTTTTGCTTTTACCCTGCTCGACCCTGCCAGACCACAGCCGTATCAGTGTCAGGAGCTACCGAAAACTACGTACTGTGACCTAAAGGGGTTTATCGAAATAACGGAAATTCCCACTGTTTGTGCAGAACCGATTATTAATAAGTTATAGGCCATCTTCGGACTTTCAGAACAGAAGCAGTTCAACTTGGAATTGACTTATACGAGTCATGCACATATGAGAATGGAATGTGGGACCATTCTTCTAGTAAAACATGTCCCAAATATGCCAGTGATGTTAGAGGTGGACAGTGTGATCTGACCTCTTGCTCCAGATATTACCACAAATGTTCAATAATTTTGAGCTCTGGAGACTGAGGCGGCCAGGATATTTGCTATACCTTATTATCATACTCTGTAAACCACAACTTGACACATTTTTACAATGCACGGGTCCATTACTCCGTTTAACCCAGGGTCAGTCATTAGGAAACAATGCCAGAAACATCGGGTTCAGCTGGTCCCAAAGAATGGATTCGTACTTTGCAGATGTGACACTTCCCTGCAGAATAACTAATGGCTCTAAGGAATGCCATGCTGCCGCACCCTACACCATTAGGGATTCACCTCCACACTTGTTAGTTGGAACCAAGCAGTCGAGGTGGTACACTTCTGCAGGTTTTCGCCAGACTTTACCAGTAGGGGGAAACAATGCGAAGTACGATTCATCAGAGCTATCTGCCCAGGTGACACGTTGCCAGTCTTTCGCATCCCAGTTTAACGTTCTTTACACCACCTTATACGTTTTGTTGCTTTGATGTTACTAATCAGAGGTTTGTGGATTGCAGAACGGCCATACATACTGGTACGATGGAGTTCCCGAAGAACTGACATGACGGAAACGGGATCAATCAGACTGATGTTCAACTCGGATGCTATTTGTCGTGCCGTGGTCTTATGCTTACGTTTTACAATCCGTGCCAACGTTCGCTTATCAATATCTGACATTTTATGGCGTCCACAATTTGCACGTTTGGAGGCAACGCCGTGTCCTTTTTTATAGGTTGTCATAATCTTCGATACAGTTCCTCGTGTTGCACCTACTATTTCTGCCGTTCTAGTTACTGAAGCTTCTGCAAGACGCGCACCAATGACCATGACCTTTTGGAGGTCACTGAGATCTGACATTGTCGACAATTACTACACAGTGGCTGTTTCACCTGCGCCTGTGGCACTGCTGCGTGATAGTTGACATCGTACCGCACCCTTTTATATACTTCACATCGGGGGTGATGTCCCTGCGATTTGCATACGACGCATTGCTTGTCTTCCAGTTTCAGTCGATGTTTCCATTATCTGTTCAACTCCTGTGTGTATGATAATCATATTTCGTCTTTGGGTAACCACAATTTCCAGAAGTCTCCGCACTGTGGCTAAGTATGATAATAACGATTTTCCTTTAATTTACTGGTAGGAAAGAGAAATATACCGGGAAATGTCCCATCAGAAAAACAATCATTTGCTTTTTTTTAAACATAAAACATTGTTAGAAATGGGAGCTTTACCAATGTGCTTGGTATGGATATGTAGCTATTATTGCATTTATGATTCAATCGTTGCAACTGAAAACGGTAGTTCAAAACAAAGCAGTGTGACTCCACAGTTTTTGAAAACATGAAAAGAAAAGAATTCGTATTACTGGCTGCATACAAAGAGTATCACCTGTTTATCAAATCTTGCCCTCTTTCTGCAGGCTCTTTGACTACTTGCACAAAGATTTAAGTTGTTTTGAAAGAACAGGTATCAGAGGGGTAAGACTGTCAGAGAGGTAAGACTCAGATAACATGCAGCAGACTGCAGCAAGAAATTTATTTATTTTTTGCGTTGAAAACTCTTATATTAGTTAAAAAATGTGGCATGAAACTTCGTTTCTTTTATCGCGTTGAAACGTTACACATCAGATTAGCACAAGCACCAGTCGATTGAATGGTTCTTAATTTCGCGCCAAATCGTTGGTATTCCGTAAGGTAATGATTTCTTCTTCTATTTGTCTGCTTTTACACATTCAACAAAGCAAACATAGCAAATTTTATTCAATGCCGATGTCTTGTCCTGGTTTCCGATTTATTTTCGAAGCAGACGTATACATAATTTTTTTACAAAAGCTGTTATTTCTTTAGAACAAAATTACCACAGATATAACAAACACAGTAGCTGTTACTACACAATTACTACACAGTAGCTGTTTCACCAGTTACTACACAGTATCTGTTTCACCAGTTACTACACAATAACTGGTAACAGCTGTGTAGTATACTTTAGAACAGATTATGTCACATTATACGTGACATAATCTGTTCTAAATCTGTTCTAAGGTATCGAAATAACTCAGTTTTTACACGTTGCATTCTTTCTGTAATGCCTCCGACCTACCTTACAGAAG
>AZMS01S00030297.1:86109-97525 GCA_000661875.1 Acanthoscurria geniculata | reverse complement strand
TCCGGGCTGCCTCTGCTGCGTTGTGGTCCAGTCTAAATTCGTAAAGGAACAGTAACCGAATTTGACCCACTTCCATCATGTGACTATACGTTCACACTAACTGCGAGCAAGCAAATGAGTCCTTTCTCGCGTGCACGTATACTTAACCTTCCTGAACTGCGACACAAGCGTCATCTGGCACTGTTTGTGCATTTACAAATGACGTCATACCGAAATCCGACATTTCAACTGCAACAACCTAATAATAAGCACAAAGTGAAACTCATTTTGCAATGATGGTGAGGCACAATTTTTTTAACGCACCGAGAACCTATTGTTGATGTACAGGTAAATCAAGAATAGAAAGTTGTAAAGACAAGTTCTTTAAATATTCATTCGACATAGCGTTTCTTAAATCATCCAGATGTGCTTCATTGCCTAAAGTAAGTAAGATTGTCTTTATGTTCATTTGATGGCCTGCCCAAAAAATTATGAATATCACAATCATTTAGAACACTAAGGAAGAAAAAAAAATATTGGAATCTTTTACTTTTCAGCTTTTGTTTTTCATTTCTACGCATTTATTTTTGACTTGAAATTCTTTCTTCAAAGATTCGGCTGCATACACCGAAGCAATCAGAGAGGACATTTGTTTTGAGTGCACTCATTGCGACAGATGGCGCGTGAATGCGTGACCAGGAAAACCAGCTTGGAAAGATGTGTAATAATAGAACGTCAACAGTGCATGACAACCAAGATTTGAAAGCTTGAAAGCTTTGGTTGACGTCTCTGGGTTTCTCCGTCATTTTTTGATTTGATGCTGACACTCAGCCCAACTCGTTTGGCACAGCTAAGGTAACCAGATTCTTTTAATATCGTTATTCCTGTCGAAACTACAAATTTTAATCTCTTTTTGCTCCTAGAGTACAGAATGGAAATTGATACGGTGTCTTTTTTGTGACACTGTGCAACGTCAGAATACGTTTACTTTGTAATCGACCAAGGCAAAAAGACAGAATGCTTAAATAATACTTGTCCAGGTGAAATATCTGGACTTATTTATTCTATAGATGTCAGTTTCTGTTGAATAATTGCTGACTCTATTTTATTACCTGATTCTAAACAACCGAACTCACATACTTCTGCATTACGTTACTGCAGCATCATGTGCTTTTAATATTAAATCCCCAGTGTCTGGCAGGAAGCGAAGAACTCTTCGAAAATTACCATCGTCTTCAGCTGAAAATCTGGAATTTAATGAGCAACAGTCTGCTTGCTTGACAGCGCAATACCAGTTCCTATCTTACACAAAAGTTAATGTTTTTATAATAGTTATCAAATTTCCTTGTTTTCTTTTATTAATAACATTTCCTGCGGATCAGACAGAGAAATAAGGTTTCATTTTTTGAGAACTCTCAGAACTCTTTTTTTATAAGTGGTCGCTTTGGTGAAGTTGAATGTATTCCTTTGCTTTTTTCCATTTTGTTAGTTACCAGTTTCTCAGTATCCTGATACTTCCATCTTTTGTGCATAGGTTTCGTGCAGGAAATGCAACTAATATTTAAAGAAAGCTAAAAATAGAAACTGATTTTGTTTTCTAGATTTTTTAACCGTTAGTATTATGCCGTATGCTTGCCCTTTAAATCATGTCTTCTATTCCCTTGGAATGTGATACCTGTCTTTTATGCCGTATGCTTGCCCTTTAAATCATGTCTTCTATTCCCTTGGAAAGTGATACCTGTCTCTGCAGTAGGTTATTCATAAGATTCAGAAAGCTTCAAAGCGTTTTCTCATACTGTTGCAAAAAATTCACCTCTATCACGTTAAGATTCGAACCCGGAACATTCCATTTAGAAGCAGAATATATTACCGATTACAGTAATCCAGCTCCTATCCCACTATCTCAGCTGGCCTTTCCCGCTGAGCTCATCCCCTTTATCTTTTTTCTTTTCAACCTGATGTTTCTCAAGTTCCACAAACTCCAGCTATCTATCATCAAATTTTCGGGCAGGACACAATCGAAAGTGGAATCCAGGTATCCGTTCGTGTGTTATTACGTGAAAAATTTCACATTAGTTCTCCCGAGATTGGGTACTAAACTTGCTCCGATTAGCCTACTCCGGCCCACATTCTAATATCTTATCTGATTTCGAAAACATTGCGTACTTCTCATCTGAAACACTTTTTTTTTTGTCACATAATGTAGCTTCATTCGCAGACTTAACGACGCTCAAATTATAATGAATTACTTCCTTTCAATTAAGAAATTTCAATTTTGATGAACTACACAAGCGTGTCTCTAAAAGAGTTAACTACGGTTACATTATAATAATTTGGTTATTTACACTATGGAAATCCATATTTAAGCATCTGGACACACAGCTGCAGTCTTTTCGAAACGTTTATCTGTAGTGAAGACTTCGCTAGCAGATGTTTTCACGGGTCAATGAATTTGCTGAACTTTTGAGAAGGAATTTGGTCATTTACTCAACGTGAGGATAAAGTCTTACAGTGGTTATCCTTGACCGATCGAAGCCTTAATTGTGAAGATCTGAAACGCCAGATGTCTAAGGATTATGGAGTGAATATCAGTTCACATACAGTTCCCGTCGGCTGAAGGAACATAGATTACAATGCCTCAAAGCCCGGAGAAATCCATCAGTAATGAGCTTTAACGCCGTCAACGTACTGCATGGGCCAAAAGACATCAGAACTGGACAGCGGAGCAATAGAGGAAAGTTATATGGATTGTCGATAACACATTTTCTTTTAATCAGAAGAACCCGAACACACGGATACGTCATCGGCAAGGTGAGGCATTGCTTCCTTCCTGTATTGTCCTTTCAGTTAAACATCCACCCAAAGTGATGATACGGGCTGCATGGCAGACGGGGATGTTAGCAGACTGCACATTGTCGACGGTATGATTAATTCTATGCAGGTCCTCCAAAGCAAACTGTTACCATCTGAAGTGGAGCTTATGGAGACTTCATTTTTCAGAATGATAACTACCCTTTACACCGTGCCGAAAGTGTTTAGCAGTGGCTCCAGCTCGGCAAATGCAAAGGATACCGTGGCCAACTTAATCGTAGGAATTAAACCCCATTGAGAACTTATGGCGTAGAATGTCTGTGTTGATCAAGAAAAAAGCACCATAGAATAAGAGGGAACTAACTGAAGCCGTTATCCATTCTTTAAACCATATTATGAATGTCACTGAAATTCAAAAATTACTTGACCCTAACAAGGTGCAGTTATCATCAAGAGCAGAGGATCGTCTATTTAATATTAACCCGTGTTACAGGTACAGTTTGCTCCTAATTAAACGTCGTCTTTCTCTTATTGTGTTATTGCGTTTGTGTTTCCTTTTTACCTCCTTTTGTCCGTTCTTGATTGTTCTGCCATTAGATTTTGGTTATGTAAGCACTAAATATTCCTGTAAGCTCTACTTTCGAATGGCATACAGCTTTGTTGAATAAGTTCATATTTTCAGATATATATCTGCCCTCACACTTTCAACTCCTGTCATTTCTACATGTGTTGCATTAATACTGTCGGTGTTTGTAGGTGTGTATTACTCCTGTGAACTGACATCTGTGTGTTTGCCAGTTTCATAACTCTCTTCTTCGGTCTTTCCTTGGCGTCGAGATTTCTCATGACCGCGGTTATCTTTTTTGCTCAGAAAATTGAAATGATGATTTCTACCGTTGATTTTACTAATAGAACAAGAACAGGAAACTTTTCTGGTTCTGCTTCCTCTAACATCGCCCTCTGTTGTAAGAATTCGCCCTCGTCGGTCTTAGGACAGATTGAACCAGCGATCTCATGGCTCATGACCAAGGCGCCACGCCACCAGGCCACTGCTACATTTGCTCTCTTCTGTTCCAGTAGTCCGTTACACTGTAGTTAGAGAGGATATTTTCGTGAGTGTTTTAATTTTTCAGTAGAATACCCTGGTATTTAACTTCTGTGACATTCAGTACTAAAAATCTACCGTTGCCCTCTTTTGTTCACAATCCTCCAGGTCCTCTTCTTCTTTGTTTTTAGTTTTCGCACTTTTTCGCTTCCTTTGTTCTGGCTTTCAAAATTTATAATGTGTTCTCTACAGTGTTGTTTCTTTGTTTTTGCTTTAACAAAAACATAACAGCGACGTTGTCGATCGTTATAAGACTGTGTTGCTTTCGTTATTTTATGAATGATAAGAAATGGCAAGTAAACACGTACCTTTTTTTTTTATGGGGGAAGAACCTTCGCTTTAGTTCCATATGCTGCCACACTTCTGCAGAACCTTCGTTTCTCCATCACCTGTGGAAAGTCATCAATCATGCATTCATATTATTTTTTATTCCCACGTTTCTTAATAATGTCCTTAAGTAAGTTATTTTTATATTAAGACTTCTGTGCTGACCGTTTTGTTCAAATTTCGGTATTTTTCCTTTGCTGAAAAGCGAGTAAAAGTTTACAGCAAGTTGTTTTGTGAGCATATTCAGGTACAAAGCTTTTGTCCCTCTTTTTTATCTTGTTTCTAAGGCGGTAAACCAAACAGTCCTCAAATTCCATTAACTTGCATGAGAAATAGTATTGAAGAACTGATATGTGGCAGGTATAAATGGTAGTAAATGCCATGGTACTTGTTAACAGACCATTTCCTTGTTATTATGTAATTATCGGTGAAGGTCATTCTCCCAGCGTTTTATTGAAGTTGTGTTCTATGGCTGTTCGTGTAATACGTTGTGAGGGATTCCAAACTGTACTTTTTACTTTACTTGTGTCGCTTAAGTTGAGTTCAGTGAATCTGTTACATGAATGTAGCTACGTTGTGTGAATCGGTTGTAATAATGCTTTCTTGTGTTTCAGTGGGAGAAGTTGGAGATGTCACCTGTAGAGCAGCGGAAGGTTCTGTGTTCAATAACTTTCCATGTGGTTGCCATCACATGCGTCGTGTGGTCTTTGTACGTGCTCATCGACCGAACTGCCGAAGAGATGAGGACTGGCCTATTGGAGTGGCCCTTTTGGACCAAACTCATTGTTGTGGCCATCGGATTCACGGGTGGTCTCGTATTCATGTATGTACAGTGCAAGATGTACGTGCAACTTTTCAAACGTTGGCGCGCTTTCAATCGCATCATCTATGTGCAGAATGCTCCAGAAAAGGCCGCAATCTTGGCGGCGGAACTGGGTTCCGTCCTCAAGGTGGATATCCCGGACCAGGAAAAGCGATTTTCTCCCGACGAAGAGTTCCATAGCTGCCAAAGTGGCAGCAGCGAAACTGTGAATGCCGTGGACCAGCAGCAACAGCAACCTTTAGAAAGGGACCCTTCGGTGGTAGTAGTGGTGTCAAGCGTGACGACGTCCCCTACATCGACAACCCTCAGCTTGGCCACCACAACTACTACTACTTCCAGCGCTGCAACTAGAACCACTATTACAATCACTGAGAACATATTTGGAGATCTTCCTCTCAGGGACACAGTTCTTGTGACCCAGCAACCCCCAATTCTTGTAAAAGAAGCTGTCTTCGAAGATGAAGACAACCTCACTGAAATCGTAATGCCCCAACAGCAGACTGCCAGCTGAGGGTGAATAATGCAGCTCTTCACGGAAAAGGGAAAAAATGACTTTTAGCCAATTATAAAATTACATTTGTTCAGACAATGTGTGAAGAACGCACACTGTGCCACAATATTTTGTACATGCCTCGGGATTTTCACGCATTTCTGTTTCCAACACAACAATTGCAACAGATGGGGAAATATTAAATTACCCTTACGGAAAGGGGAAAAAATCACTTACTAAAATGCAAACTTTTATTGCATTCCATTTTAATGCGTTTTAAATCATCTTTGTTTGCAAAAAAAACACTCTCTGCAGGGTTAATGCCTTTGTGCCGTTCAGGTCGCGTCTAGCACACGTAATCATTAACACCACAGAACATGTTTATCACTTGGTCTCGGTTTAGTTGGAATGCGTTTATTAGTAAACACGCCAAAGTGGAAGAATTAAACTTTTATCTCCATTTTTCCTGACGCCAAATACTCTTTTCTTCTTAGAGGAATTAGTTTCTTTCCTAACAAGAGATGCTTTCTATAACTGGGTTGTTTGGTCATTCTGAAGATAAGTTTTGATTTCATTCACCTTTATCATAGTTCCTAACCGAATAAACCCAAACCTGATGATGACAAGAAACTGTCCCGTAATTCTGGTATATGGAATGTTTTATAATCTTCAGAGTTTAGGTTTTTCAAAGGAAAAAAATTAATAGGAATCACAGATAAAAGAGAAATCTTTAACTGCAGTCGTTGCTTGCAATTTAGTTCGTACTTTTACTGGTGTCACCGTAACCTCCAGTGAGATGTGAATGCAGATTTCTTTCAAAGGTCACCCATTCTGAAATGTGCAAAGAAAAAAAAATGAACGTAGATTGAGGTATAAGTGCATTTATTTAAAGTACCTGAGAATGAAGATCTCGAACTGCTGCTGAATCTTAGAGCTGTTTGCTGACGTCTCAAGTCAGCACACCGATTGACCGCATGAATTATTTGATATTACGCTTCTAGATATGAGCTTTGGTTGCAGAAGAGACTACGCGGTGAAGTACATAATATAATCCTTAAAACAGTAGCTCAACTGATTTATATTATTTGTAATGCGATCTTGCAAGCCAGCCAGCATCTATACTTCTTGGTTACTTTTCTTTACGTACGTTCCGCTAATTAATACTAATTAATACTACTCTGAATATACACTGTATTAGAAAAAACTTTACTAGCCCTAAAGTGTTTGCTAAAGTGTAAAATAATTCGGTGAAAACAGTCCATTCCATTCTGCAAAGTTACAAGTGAGTTCCATGATGGTTTCGAGTGTACTCTTTGCAAATGTATCTCTGAAGATCCTACTACATCTAACGCTAAGGCCCTTTAAACAGACGCAGAGACTGCTGAACTAATGAATGTGCGTAATGCACGTTGTATGTAAGAAGAAGCTCCATTTTCTTTATTTACCTGGTGTTATGTTACATTATTTCTTTATGACTTGCTGCTGCTCGATGCCTTGCCCACGATGATTTCACTGAGCCAACAGAAGTAACAACACGTCGAGGCACAACAGGGATAGCCCACGTCTCTCTATTCTGGAACTAAGTATTACACCGCAAGGGTGGTTGCAACCTTAACTTCAGTGGTGTCTTCTTTGGCTGTTACAACTGTGCATCGCTTCTCGAAGAAGGCCGCGCGTGTTAAAGACCACGAGTGAAGAATTATTTATTTTAGATATCCGTGTGTGATGTATACCATCAGCCTATTATCACTTGCCTGTTGTCCACGCTGCGAGATGAGCACATTTTCAGAAAGTGCAGTCATTACCACCGTCGTTCGTAATGAATGTATTATGAAATAAACAGTAAACATTCTTGACGAGTGACATGAAACAGATTTCTGGATGGAACTGACAGATTGTTCCATCCAGAAACCACGTTTCCGCAATAAATTCGGGAATCGCTGAATCATTGCAAAAACAATGAATCTGTAGCTGTCACACAGCCTAATACTCTCTTGTAGGCACACAGATCCTCGAAAACAAAGTAGGGCACAATCAATGAACAAATGACACGACCATACGATCAGCGTAAAGTGGTTGTTTCTGCACCTTCTTGGGATTGCATTGCAAGCAGTTATTCTTGAATCTTGAACATTTCCAGGATCGGCCGGCAACAACTAGTGAAGCAGTAATAATTAGGGAAGTGGTGAATTTGCTGTGAAAATACGGATTGCACTTAGTCTATCTTGAAACTCACTTTCGGGAATTAACATAAGCAAAAATGTATGCCTTTGTAGCAACAGAGACACTTATTTTAGTGATGGCGTGCAGTCTTGTTTCCCTTGCGGGGAAGGGCGCAGCTGAGTTCCCAGGACTTCCGATATCTTCCGTTGGGCGTGTCAACAGCTGTCGGACAGCACCATTAATCCTTTGGAACACCAATGATGCGGAGGCGCTGGTGCTACAGTGGTTGCGTGATTACACAACCACATGTGTTGGTGATCATATGACAAGAGTCCCTCCCTTCTTTCGTATGAGTACTAACGATTACTTACACCGTTATTCTGCACAGTCGGTTTGCCTCAGAGTTCAAGATCTTGTTAGATTTATGATATTGGTAGGGTTTTGATGCGAAAGTACTGCGAATATCATTTTTATCGTTTACCGTTATGAGCAGTCTAGTTTGCGGAGTCTTACATGCACGTATATATACGAGAGCTGTTCTGAAAGTAATGCCTGGGTGTGCGCCATTTTCTCGGAAACTACTAACCAAAATGTAATGTTTTTGCACCACTAGATAGAATAACTCTTACTGCTTAACTGGCCTAATTTCTTTAATTCTACATGTTCCATAACCATGGATATGAAGAAGCAGAAACAAAGCGCAGTGATCGAGTTCTTGACTAAAGAAGGATACACTGCTGCCGACATCCACAAAAGTCTGAGAAATGTGTATGGTGAGGCGACAACTGATGAGAACAATGTGCGAAGATGGGTGAAAAAGTTTAGGGCAGGAGAAACCAGCGTTGAAGATAAATAGCGTAGTGGAAGACCAGAGGAAAGGTAAAACAGGGTGGACGACATGATTCGTGCAAACCGACGTATCGCTGTCCGAGAGATTGCTGAGGAACTTGTCTGTGGTCACAGTGCTGTCGAGAAGATTATCCACTTCCTTGGATACAAGAAAGGGTGTGCCAAATGGGTTCCTCGTCAATTAATAGCCGATTTGAAAGAGAAGAGACTGCACATGTGTTCTGAACGGTTCGCAGCATTTGAAGCCCACGAGAAAAACTTTTTCAGGAATGTTTGCACTGGTGGTGAGACATGGGCATACCTGTATGACCCAGAGACCAAGAATCAGTCCATAGAGTGGCAGCACTCCACCTCCCCTAGACCAAAGAAATTCAAAAACCAGGGCTCATCACACAAGGTTATGGTGAATGTTTTCTGGGATGACAAGTGGGTGACTTTTCGTGATTTTCTCGAGCGTAGGGCAACAATGAACAGCGACCTTTACATTACATCACTGCAGAAACTTCGAAAATCATTCGTAAGAAATGACCACAGGAAAAGCTGAATGCAATTCAGTTACACCACTATAATGGCTGACCCCACACTGTTTTGGCAACATCACAGGTTCTTGCACAAATGGAACGGTCAGTGGTGCCACATCCCCCTTACAGTCTCGATCTGGCACCTCCAGACTTTCTCTTGTTCTGTCGGATGAAGGAAAGCCTTCGGACACTGCGTTTCGGTGATACAGACGACGTTAAAGACACTATCAGACGCTGGACCAGGGAATCCCTGAAACAGTTTTCCAAAGTTGATTTGACAAGTAGGTTCAAAGGTGGCGCAGATGCATCGCCGCTTGTGGACACTATTTCAAATAGTACCTTGTTGTAGACCAAAAGTTACTCTACATATGTTTGTAGTTGCATATGTCTCGTGTTGTTAATAAAAGAGTCATAACTTCACAGGCATTACTTTCAGTAAGACCTACTTATATGCAATAATTGGCACCGTACAAAATCAAAAGGTTTTTCATGTGGTGACAGAAATTATAGGTTCCAAGTTCCCAAAAATCCAGACGGTACTCAGAATACACTGCTCAACAAAATTAGGGGATATTGAGGAACCACATAGGTGCGATTATCAAATCAGTGGGCTGCGAATATATAATGCAAGGGAAAGGTGCGAGCGACATATTCTCAAAGTGAAGGTGCATGCGGTTATGTAAACGGGCAGCAGAGACGTCACATGCGCTCGTGGCCAACGCGGAAAGGACAACGGCTATAAGGAACGTTCCCCACTGAGTCATGTCATTCTCGTGCGTTTTACTTAAGGGCTGTAGATGATGACCAGCTCAGAGATGTTTCTGGAGCGTGAGCTAACAGAATTCACGGCGTGGAGAGCGGTCGGCAGGCTAGAAGCAGGAGGACAGACCCAGCAGACAGAGGCACGAGCAGTTGGAGTGTCTCAAAACGTTGTCAGCAGGCTCAGGTGGCGTTTCCAGAGTACTGGAACGGTAAGAAGAAGACCTGGATAAGGACGGACAAAATAAACAACTGCGTCGAAAGACAGCTATTTGCATTTAACTGTTGCAAAGAATCGCCGTCAAACCACAATGGAACTTCAGTGTACGTTTGTTGCGACCACAGTATGCTACGTATCCACACAGACCATAGGAAATCAACTCCACCGCAGAAGAATCTTTACCCGGATGCCCATAGTTTGCGTACCCCTCAGCAATTCACCGGGGAGTCCTCAGAGCATGGACTGACCACCATCAGCACTGGGGCTGCGAACAGGGATGTTCAGTTCTCTACCCACCGATGCGTTCCGGTTCAGCCTACGACCTCACGATCGCCGAGTTCTGATCTGGCGCTAGAGAGAAACGCACAGTAATCCAGCTTTTGTATAGGAAAAACATACATATGGTAATGGTGGCATTCTGGTGTGGAGTGGTATCAGCACTGGGGGCCGTATAGACCTCTAAAACATCCGATTGATCCCTGTCGGCGGTCGGCTATTGTAACTAAATTCTGCAACCTATCGTTGGTTCCCTATGCCTTAGCAATTGATGATTGATGATACGTTCCTTCTGATGGACGACAACGCACGCCACATAGAGTTCAGCTGGTAGAAGACCTTCCCAAAAACGTAGGCATAGAGCGCGTAGCTTGGCCTTCGCGGTCTCCTGACCTGGATCGCATTGAGCATGTGTGAGATGAACTCGGGAGACGCGTGGCAGCTCGCCTATATCCTCACACGACTCTTCGGGAGCTGGAACTCACTCTCTCAGAGGAATGGCGCCTACCCCGTCACGAACTGTTGGATCATCTGATACTCTCGTCGCCAAACAGGTATCGCCCTGTCTGCGCAGTCGCAGGTCTTACACCCTACTAGAGTATGCTTTTAATGTACTTATCTCAGTAACGTTTTTCTTGGTTCTGCTGTGTAGGTCCCAAAGCACTTGGCGTTTCCAACACAATGCCATAAATTCCTTTTGGTGATTTGTGTTTTGCCAGTTTTTCTTGGGTTTCGGGATTTGTATTGTCTCCCATGTTCGTTTCTGTTGCAAGCATTTACCATGTCTTTCTGTACATGGTGGATATCCCCTAATCTTGTTGGGCAGTGTACATGTTTTAAATGAGAGAAAAAGATTAAGCTTGAAAAGGCCTCCACAAGACTCAAAGGGACCGGTTCATTTTAGATGCATTTTCATATGTACTGTATATGAGTGCGGGACACAACTCTGAAAACCAGAGGGAACTTTAGCACCATATCTTCTACGCAGACGGCTACACAAACATTGTTTCACGGATAACTGTAAAGTGTGTCTTCCGATGCCGAAAAACATTTCTTTTATCTTGATTAAATGTGCTTTGCGAGACAACAAGTT
>AZMS01S00029583.1:49547-62627 GCA_000661875.1 Acanthoscurria geniculata | reverse complement strand
AAGTGTCGTTCTGTAATTATTATTGAGTGATTTAAATGTGCTAAAAATGGCTTTGTCAGCAAGAAGAGAGAACATAATTCAGAAGTATAAGTTTAACATATTGTTTGTCATAAATTCAAAAGGTACATACATTGTTTGTAAAAATCCACACTTGAAACAAAGTATAAATACCATTGTTCGTAAAAATTGAACTTGAAAACAGAATACATTCACAACTAAAACAGCGTAAAAATGTAATATATTTTTTGGAAAAAAAAAAGCCGCACAACTTTTCATGCAATATGTTCTTGTTTTTTCTTTATCAAGCCGGTCTCGCTTATCTCTTATAAGTGTGGCCCATATTTCTACCTATTAGATTGTTGATTATTTAGCCCTGGTACCTTTTTGGCTAACTTTACGTCTGCCCGATTGGCTCCCCGATGCTCCTAGAGCCAAATGTCAAAAAAGCTATCTAGGGCGAAATAATCAATACTGCAATTAGTAGGAATTCGGATCGACTTGTGCGACTTGTGATCATGTCTTTATAAGAGACGGGGGAACTGAATAGCACTAAAACCGAAGTTACCATATGACACTTTAGTTCAAGTCGATGTTATTGATATAAGTCATTCCATATTTGTTTGAATGAAAATATACTGTGTGTGCAAATGAGTTATTCATAAAGCGAAACAGAATTACATATCTTATGCACATCATCAAAAATCACAAAATCTCGAAAGCATGATTGACCAATCTCTCTCTCTCCACATTGGTCTGTGGAGATTATCGTATTCTTTCATGCCAGCTACCCTATTCACTTTCTAATAAATCGCCAAAGAGCTGAACCATATGAGAGTGTGTGCTGTCATCCACAAGCAGGAATCTAGATTCGACTGCACTCTAATAAATCCCACTACTGATTCTTAAGTTTCTTAACTGCACCAGTCGGCAATCTCAGTCCCGTCCTAGAAGACATTAAGGGAAGGGGGGGGCGGCACTCATAATAATGCTAGCAGCCAGCATTAGTCTAATTCCTTCAAAACCCCTGTTTTACGAGGTGGAAGGATGATGCCGTGTCCCCCAGTTCTTCTCAGACGTGACACCATGGACAGTCACTGCTCGAAATGTATTTTTTAACTCGTGCGAAAACAGAACATGACCTCATTCAATGTGACTCCAATTACTGTGTTTTCTGTTCGTTGTTCATCGAGCTCTACCACTCCACATTTAATGGGACATAAATTACAGAAATTACTGGATTCTAGAGACAATGTCCTGTCTTTTTAAACCTTTAAGAGGCCGTTGACCGTGGAACTGCGGTGCCTGTGGCTGGTACGAGACATCGAGTCAGTTCATATAGTGACATTCTGCGAATGTAGTTTATCGTTAGTACTAGATATTGCTCGACCCATTGTGTTGTTAACCTAGGACGACCTCCGGCATTTCTTGAGGTGGGATGTTTCTTCCTCTCAGCATTATTTCAAAATTCTTGAAATGACATTTGGTACTTAAAAAATACCATGACTTCAATCCCACACGTATTTGTTTCATGTCCGTCTTCGGTACAGCTCTTCCTGCTTTTTTTCTTTGCCGCAGTGGTAGACATGGTGTCCGTTTCATACAGAAATAATCGTATGATATGAGGAAAGATCTGAAGACCGGATAAATTATTGTTTTAAATCAGCTTTTGAACGGGTGGCATTTCTGCAAATGAAAGTAATGAGGTCTATCGAAAGCAGTCATACAATCATCGTTAGGCATTAATTGTATTTCAAGAATATGGAGTACTCAGTCATGAAAAATTGTATTAATTTCACAGCATCAACATTAATGCTTTTAAATTTATTTAGACCTCTAACCTAAGAATCACCGCCTGTTTACGCAAAATCCTCTAAGTTATCTACTCATTTCCAATGGCAATTCCTTGTCAAAGAGAATAACTTTCAGTTTTTACCGTTTGGAACGCCGTCCGTGCGCGCCGCACTATGCAAAAGCTTTGCATCACACCACAGAAGAGGAAGTTTTTTGGATTCTCAGAACTTTGTAAATACAGTATTAAGCGTGAGAAAAGTAAATAAATGACATAGCAGTCAAAATAAGAGAAATTTAGCAACGAAAACGAATCCATTTGTGATTTTTACTTGCTTTAAATACAGTTCGAACACCATGAACCACAATGTTCGATGAAACAAACGCACCTTAAGTAATTTTAATAACTTTGTTCGTTTAATCTGTTGTTGGCATCTTTGATAACCGCTCTCATCTAAAGAAGCTATAAAAATCTCACATCCGTATTTTAATGCTTTTGTCCTGGATGTCACTCTCTTTATTTTGCAATCTCCTGCAAAGGAAAAAAGTTCTTACTGCTCTAACACCGGATGTGCATCATTAGTGTGTTCAATAAAAATTACTGCAGTCGTCTTATAGCAGCAATACTGAAAAGTAGCCATTATTTGTGTTGTTCGCATCGTGATCGACCAAGATCTGATCTTCAGGGGAAGGTCTGTACGTTGCAAGATAGACACTGCTAAAGCTGACACTGAAGAACAGACATTCCACGTTTTCTCCAGTGGACTGTCGCACATCTCCAAAGCAAAGTCACCACCATGCTCTTCAAACCATGGTGATTATGGATCGTTCAGCCACGTCACAAACCTTGGCTCAAAAATTTGGGTGTGTGGAACAGCAACCAGTCTCCTGCACGTTCGGTTCGATGGTGTCTGAAGCAGTAGGGACTGTTTGCAAGGCGCCCACTGTTTCGGCTACCACCGACATCTGCGGCTGCAATGGTGCCTCGAAGTTCGCGCATGGAGGGAGGAATTGTATGACATAGTTTTTCAGATGAATCCGCTTCTGTCTACAGCACCATGATGGTCTCATCCATGTCTGGCGGTACCGTGGCAATAAACTGAGTCCTGCATTATGCATCGCCATACCGGTCCGGCACAAGGCGTTCTGGTTTGGGGTGCCATTGTATTCCAGTACCGCTCGCACCTAGTACGCATTTCCAGAAAACTGAACAGCCACCGATACATCTCTGAAGTGTCGGAGCCTGTTGTTGTTCTTTATCTCCAGGGCCTGCCTGGGGCTAGTCACCAACAGAACAATGAGCGACCGCATGTGACAAGCAACGTCAGGCAATTCCCTGATGGCCACCGTGTTCTAGTTCTTCCTTGCCCGCGCGTTCACCGGATCTTTCGCGGATAGAAAACGTCTGGCCCATGATCTCACAACGACTGGAACACCAACGATCCCTTGCAGCTGCAAGTGATTAACTTTGGCGACGTATCGAAGCCGTTTGGTATGATATACCCCAGACGCAAATCCAAAGTCTCTTTCTCTCAATGCCAGGACGTGTGGAAGCAGTCATTGCCTCCCAACTGGCTACACGAGATACTGACTTCTGTCCGTTCCGCAAGTCGAACCGAAATGTAATTGTAATCATTCATACCCTGTAACATAAGGTATCTGTATACCAAATTTGGCTTTGATATGTCTTGTCCTTCTTGGTGCTCCAATTTTCTTGGCCAGCAGAGCAATTGTCAAAACATCTCCTATAATTGTAAACTTTCGAAGCAGTAGGTTTCCGGATAATTTTGGACAGAGAGTGTACTTGGAAATTCCCTTCTACAGTAATTGAAAAAATTCAGAGAGCAAATTCGTTTATATGAGTCTTTGTGTCTTACAGCTCGAGAAAAATTCTTCATTTTGGTGCCCTTCCCATTTGTTCTATGAATGTTCCTCTAAGCCTTATATCAGGGAATAGAAAAAATTTCAAGTGACGTTTTACAAAGGTTCTCTAATCTAGAGAAAAAATCGAAAAGAACCATTCCCACTTCCATCTGGAGAATGTGATTAATACAAAGGGTATGCTTTGGCTGGATACACACAGTTGAGTACCGATTCTTGATGAGGTAATGCAGGACCATGGCGTGTCCATGTCAGACGTCGAAATGGAATACGGAAAACTCTGGAAAATCCGATGACGTGATAGCAGGGAGCGCGCGGTTTCAATCCCGCGGAGGAAACTTCCAACAGCTGCTTCCTACTCGAAGTAAAGCCCTTGTCGAACAGACTAGACCATGCCAACAATATTTGTGCCTTACAGTTTGAAACGCTCTTTCTAAAGATTTCGGTGAACAGCTCCGTCAATTTCGATGCTAAAAATGCTTGAATATTTTTGGTGACAGATGTTTTATTTCTCATACTTTAAAAAAACTGAAAAAAAATCTGACAAGATTTAAATCCTTTCACACAGGTGGGCTTAACCACATTATATCATACAATCCAAATGCGTTTTTCCTTTGCTGCGAGCTTGACTTATTTGGTTTGTATAAAAAAATATCTTTTTTTTTTCATATCATTTCAGACCTCTGCAGTGCTACCAAGGGCTTGAGTACAACAGAGGTCTGAAATAATACTCCAAACAGACAAGTTTCTTCTGCTGCAAAAACATTTTTCTGGAACTGGTAGGTTACAGTAACAGCTCGGTAGTGATGTATGACACTTACCTCCTGAATTCCGCTTGTGCATTTCCGATATCTGATGCTTCTCCAGGGAGCACCCGCCTTTGGCATTACGTTTGGTCTACGTTATGCCAACGTTAAATGGTTGGCGTAACGGAGGGCCAATGTTATACAGCAGAGTGCACTGCTTTGGGTCAGAACTCATAGAACATGCTGTTTCCACCTTTTATGCCTTTTTCTACTTAACCGTAATAAAAAAGAAAAAAACCGCATAGCGACCATTGTGAAAATATCTTGTCACTCAACCTATTCATCGAAACCAGACAAATCTTTTCTTCCTGGAGAGAAACCTGTCATTGAAGGACCGAAAGATGTCTTCAGAATTCCAATTCGCTTCTCTACCCTGAACATCATAACCTGTAGATCAAGAAACGATGCACTGCACGCCCAACACTATTTCAATGTGAATGTTGTAAGTTACATGCTAAAAAGAGAGAGTGAGAGAGGAAAATAGTCGTTGCTGTGTATAGAGCAGACCCATCTGTTACCCTTATCGAAATACTAATATCTTTGTCATGATTATTAGGCTCTAGTCGTCGGTAACTGACGTGAGAGTTGGATCAAAGGATTCCATTAAGATTTTTCTCTTGCAGTCATATTTATCACAACAAATAAGTTTTCAAATTCATAATACAACGATTTTTGTTTCCAGTAAAAGGAACATAAAAATTTGAAGCGAAAATAAAACTAAGTTCCACAGAGATATATTTTTACAACGCGGTAGTTGAAATAATACATTACACTCAAATCAGTCAGAAAAATTTTGAGTCGAACTGACACTTATTTAAAAATTTTTATATGTTAAATTTAGCAAACTAATTTTGCCATTTTTCTTGTCATGGTAATTGTAAAAAATGTCCATTCTTTTCATACAGGAAAACGTATTTTACTATGTTTGCAGCCCTAGTTATCACCTCGGTTTTTTTTTTTTCAGTTATGAGAATAAATGAACAAAGAAATGTAGCTAACTGGTTTTTCCGCGAAAAAAAGCGAGCTAAATTTCATAAATGAACTTTTAAAATAAATGTGAATTTGACTCAAAAAATGTTTGGTGATTTAAATTTATGAAACTTTGTGAATTCCTTGGAGAGGTATATTGTTTAAAATCATATTATCTGCGGAAAGAACAGAAAGCCTAAAATCACCAGGGCAGTTGTTATGATCATCGTCAATAGTTTACCTAACACTGATCTTACAACAGGAAAACAAAACACAACACCGGATGAATTATAATTTGAATGTGGCGTTATCTCTGTAGTGACAGTTGTGTGTTACAGTTCGGACGACGCAGGATCGATCCCCGACGTTTCTGTCGTGATCTCCTCCTCCTCAGCTCTATCTTCACCAAGGAGAAAGATTGGCACCAATGGTGATGCTATTGTCAAGTCCTGGCTTCCTTTCCTGTCAAAGAGCTGGCTTCCTCTTATGTTTTTTTTTACGTGGCCCAAGACAATGGAGACATTAGAAGTCTAAATAAAATTTAATGACCTCTCTATCCCTGACGCTCGATCTCGAATATCCTTTCTTCTCAAAGAGGTGGCTTCCTTTTGTGCCGTGGTCCAAGAAAATGAAGACCCCTGACCTCTCTATCCCTGACGCTCGATTTCGAATATGGGACACACTTCGGCTTTGACTTTTGATTAGTGTGTTTATTACTGAGGATGTTGAAATGAGCGAAGAAAACGTTAACAAACTCAATCAAATAAAGAACAAAATCACTTCCGGTGAAGAAAATCAACATATGGTTTGACTGCAAGTACGATTTCTAAGACATATGCTCAATCACGGTACCAGTAAAAGAACCCACTGTCCAAAGAAGTGTTAACTGTTTTCTTTGTTTCGTTTCATTTGGTTTGTTAAAGGTGTATAAGTACTGGTGGTATGCAAAAGACTTCTGAACATTTTTCTTGCCTCCCTGAAGTGTTGTGCTCCAAAAGTTCAACGAACTTCTGGACTGCGCAAACTTCTGGACTGCGCGAACTTCTGGACTTTTCCTATTGCCTGTAGAAGCCGATGCACTGTTGGTCTGTTGTCTCACTCCCGACTACTGCAATTCGCTAGTTCATCAGTCGAATAAGCTGGATTTTCGTCCAGCAGCACCTGCAAATTGTTTGCTCCCATCTCGTTAGGCTGTCCGGACATTCGCTGGAATCAAGATTGTCACTTCTGAATCTTGTGGCGCACTTTTGTCATGTCGTTTTAACCAGAGCATTTACCGCTTACACTGAACAAATTAACAAATCATTGTTCTCGTTTAACAAATCATTGCTTTCGTACACTGAATTGAACGAATCATTACTTTCACTTCTTTAGCACTTTTCCCCTGATTAAGCTGGAACAGCATGCAATGTCTGTAGCAACAGGGAACTGAACCCGGGACCTTTCCGCTGCTGAGCTATTGCCTAGCAGCGGGACCTTTCCGCTGAGCTATTGCTCTACCGCTGAGCTATTGCCTCGTTCATGTAGCCACCACATTTGTGGATACGGTCAGGGTCGTTACATGTCGAATGGGCACTATACCGAGCTGTTGAATCTTCAAGTTAGCAGAAACCGGCTGTTGTCACAACCTACAGTTTGATGCAATATGGATGTTGTCCCTTATGGTAAGATGATACACTCAGAAATGTCTAAAGTAATATCTGTAGAAGATGTTTAGAGCTGCTACAGTATGCCTATGAGAAAAATACTTCAGTGGATCTATTAGAACAGGATTGTCTACTAGACGAACTGACCTTCTCTGGACAGTACCAAGCAGTTTCAGTGTTGTTTTAGGGGCACCCCCAAAATGTGAGAACAGTACTCAAGAGTTGGCCGCACTTGAGATTTGTTCGGATGTGAAGTATCGTGTAACTAGTGCAGAGTTACTATGTTAATTACTATTGTATTTCTTGGTGGCGTAAATCCTTAAAGATTCATGGCGTAATTTCGTCTTCCTTGCTGTATATGCTGTACGCATTGCTTTAATTCCAGTCTGGTACTACATTATTACTGCTACCAAATCTTGCTAGTGCTGTGTTATTTCTCTTTTCCTTAATATAGTACTGATGTTGCTTAAATCTAATTTCAAAACTTTGTTTTGTGCTGCCAACATAGATTTTTCAAGTTTTTTTAAATCAGATTTAAGGAACATCAGTACGATATTAAAAATAAGAGAAATAACACAGTACTAGCAAAATTTTGTAGCAGTAATGATATGGTGCCAGACTGGGGTGAATTCCAAACGTGTAGTATACTTACGAAAGAATCGGTATCTGAATCGTTAAGGATTTATGCAACCGAAATATACACTTTTAATGATGACGACCCAGTAAGGCTCTCGCCCGAATGAAAACTACTCATCGATAGATCTGCATATCGATAGGAGTTGCCAGAATAAAACAAAATGCGTCAACAAGTGAAAAAGGTGACAACACACCTGGCAACTCTACCGATGACCAAAAGAGTAACCCCTTGATGGAACAAACGACGGACTGTATTTATCATCTGAGATTTCTGTATCGGCGAAAGATCTCAATAACTTTCTTCAGCAAAGCACACTTATAATACAGTATTGTATGTTATTCATTATACTTGTTTCGTTCCTGATTCTATATATTTCGTAAACTACTTCATGAACCTGAACAGTGTAATGAATTTGTCGTTTCTTTTTTTAAAAAATGCTGTTTTGAAACCCGTGAAATGTTTTTACAAACAACAAATTTGTCAAGAAACTCCACAGAAAAGCAGATCTAACTTCATTTTTTGCTTTACTATTTTCGCCAAATGGGGTTGTCATAGTCACAAACTAGAAAATAGCTTTATATCATTTTTGCATTTTTTTTCTTTTAGTAGCTACAAAATAGTTACTATTTTTTTTTCCAAGTGTAGAAATTATTCTGCTGCTTGTGACCATGAGTTGGTGAAAGTAGTCAAGCAGAAAAATAAAGTTAAAATTTTATGTTAGATTTGTCTGTGAGCGTAGATTCTTTGTAAAATAAGCCAAGAGGTCTAACGCGTGAGGCCTCGAAAATAAAATTTTGCAAGAAATTTACTCTCTTGAAACATGAGAGATTTGAACAGTTAGAGACGTCTTACTTTATCTGGTTTTACCACGCAATATTAAGAGCTTTTAAATGCTTGTAAAATGTATTTTAACTCTCCTTAAGTTATGAAGTAGAAAGTACACTTGACAGAAATCGTTACCCTATTCCTCTTTCGATTATGATTTCTGTTTCTTTGGAAATAAAAACATTCTTTTCCCACACTCATTATCTTGAGGGTTTTGAAAATTAGGAGATTAAGTAGAATTTGTACTTAGCTTCCCTTTTCCCTTGAAGAACTGAGATATATTGAAAAACAGACTTTAAGTTATTTTTTGGACTAATAGTTTTAAAATCCTGAAGCTTCTATGACTCCCTGTATAAACGTAATACTGAATGCAGTGAAATATTTGGTACCTTACGAAAGATCACTGGTTTCCATTCCTGTTATTCATACCAATGAATTAGTAATATTCATACCTGAAAGTTATTCCTTGTCAGAAGAATCACTGGATATTTATAGAAGGAAATCACAGAAAAACCGTCTTGAGCTTTTGAAGAAATGTGATATCTAAAATTAGCTCCGTTTTGTAGGCCGACAATAGCAAATACAGAAGTCTAGTGATGGGAAAACGTCATATATACGATGCCACCGGGCTTGAACCCCTCATCCGGGCACTCGGTCATGAATGCCGGCTGAATGTAGGTCTCTCCAAGAATGTTACCTGGCCACGGAGCTCGCTAGGAAGAGGATGGGGTGGGTATGCAATCGGCTGGGATCCAGACGCAGTAGCACGTGAAAATAACCCTTCAAACCATACTTCGGCCTCACGTCCAAGGGTTCACTTGTTCCAGCCAATTGGAAATGGGCTATTTTTAGGAAGCGCAACCTTCTTCGTTTTCATCGTTCTCTTTCCCTCCCCTTCACCTTGCACTTTAATAATATTTTCCCCACAGGGACAAATAACTGGGGAGGGGGGAAGCAGTATCTCAAGGCCTTCGGCGTGCGGAAGAAACGTACCGCATTGTTGCATAACGTGATAGCGATCACATTTTATTGGAAATTGGAAAAGTCTGGACCAAAACTGGATGCGCAGTTTTTCGATGACGTAAACAATGTGATCACGTGCTCTTTTTTTTTTTAAGCTTGTGCTTTCTGGTGGCTGACTGCAGTGAGGCAGTAGGGCATTACATTTATTTTTCAGGTTGCCCTGACGATTCATGGCCTTGATCACCTTTGACTCGCAGATGGTACAATGACACTATTTTTGCACAATATGAGTAAAATATAAATTATGCGAAACAGAAGGCATAATTTTATTTTACTATATAGATTAAACCATTTCTTTGTGCTTGGCTTATTTTCTTTTTTTGACTATTTCTGTGTGCTTGGCTTATTTGCTTTATTTGACTATTTCTGTGAGCTTGGCTTATTTGCTTTATTTGACTATTTCTGTGAGCTTGGCTTATTTGCTTTTATGACCGTTTTCTGTGTGCTTGGCATGTTTTCTTTTCACCATTTTTGTGTGTTGGGTTTATTTCCTTTTTATCCCCCATTTCTGTGTGCTGGTTTATTTGCTTTATTTGACCATTTCTGTGTGCTTGGCTTATTTTTTTTTTACCATTTTTGTGTGCCTGGTTTACTGTCTTTTACCATTTCTGTGCAATTAGCTTATTTGCTTTTTTTGGCCATTTCTTATTTGCTTTTTATTGACCATTTCTGTGTGCTTGGCTTATTTGCAATTTTTTTTTTTACCATTTCTGTGCGCTTAATTTGCTTTATTTGATTAAGAGCTGTTGCACTTAAAACTGGTCATCGTGTCTGCCTGGAAAATGTGTAAAGCCACTTGCAGGAGAGATTGAAAGGTGTCCTGCTTTGACAAGACAACCGAAAAATAGTTAGAGTAAAAATCCCAACATTTAATATTAAGATTTTCCAAGAAGGTGTAGTAAACCGCATTAATCAATAACAAAGCAAATAAACCTAGCACACAGCAATAGGAAAAACTCAGGAGACAGATTTTTCTGGCATAGCTAGTCCTCATCAGTGAAGCTCCTCTCCTGGTCTTCCCATCGCTGTCGATTGCTTCTGTAGTCAAACATTTTTATTTTAACTATACAGTACGGCTATCTTTTTTTTTTCCTGCAGGTGGCGCTGCACATTTTAGGAAGGCAAATTTCTAGGTACTTTTAAGTGCAACAACCAGCTGATCTCGCCAGTTGATGTTATGATATTAAGATTTTCCAAGAAGGTGGGATAAACCACTTTAATCAAACAAAAAAGCAAGTAAATCAAGCACACAGCAATAGAAAACCACAGTACACAGCTCTAGACAGCTGTTTTTGGTATGACTAGCCCTCGTCAGTGAAGGTCAGTGAGAGTCCTGTAACCGCGCTAAGATCCTTCCTCAGGGGCGGACCTTCCACGAGGGAGGCGAGCCTCCCCTTGTTCTACCTAACCATTATGATCCCACAGCCGAGGCAACCGACTCGCGCATCGCTTATATGCATGTATGTCTCATACCATGCACTTCCGATCGCATTTATCCTTCTCTCTTTCGAAACTGAGAATACTTTGTCATTTTTCTGGTCGAGATGACTCCATTGCGGCAGCCATTTTGGCCGTAGAGCAGTGATTGATTTATTTTTCATTTTTATACCTGCAATCATTTGAAAAGGCACATTAATACAATGAAATATATACATTCACGCGCATTTATTCCGCACGTCCCTTTCATTTTGAGACCTCCCGCTTCCTTCGGAGCCAGGCATTTATGTCCTTTTCGTACAAAGAAAGCATCTTCATACCAGCTCAGTACTGATTCGCACACCATTAACTTACTGGCATTTCTCACTGCCGTTCTTTCCCCAAGGGAACCTTTCGCTTCTCATACCGATGGCCCTTGGGCCTGTTGAGTTCAGTCGGGCTTCTCTGACTCCGAACCAGTATAAGTCTCGAAGGCCGCGGTTCTCCTTGCCGTCTCCGAACTAGCTCAGAGAATTTCGCCTTCGAACTCGGTCCAGGACTGTGGCTTCGAAACCAGTGGACCCCAGTTCCATCCACGGTAAAACCGTTCATGCTACTTATTCCTTCCCGTGGGTCTGCCGGGTCGGTCAGTAGCAACCACCACTCTGTAGGTTCGCGTGACAATTCACAGTGCTATCTTTGCCGCAATCACAGTTGTCGCTGATCTTACCACATGCATCAGCGTGACTCCCGTTAGATTCGCGGACATGGTCCGAGCTGTACCACTGTCCAATCTCAACAGATTCTCATTCGCTCAATCTTTCGCTCCCGCTCTCTGATCCACCCATACATTCATTCGAAAGGGCACATGAATACACTGAATGATAGACATATGTACATAGTCATTCAGTTCGCTTCACTCACTTTTGGCTCCCTTGTCCCTGCGGGACTAGGCAATCTTATACAGTTCTGCTATGAGTGCTTTCATTCTGCCTGTCTCCCACTTGCTCACCCCCCTTGGACCTGTTGAGTCAATCGAGCTAAGTTGACTCCTTGCCCTTATAAGCCTCGGTATTGCGTCTCTTGGGACCGTTACCACCTCGGCTCGAAGTTACACCAGAGGGTCGGCCTTCCACTCTACTTTTTCCAGATTTCCTGTCCTTTAACTAGGTCCACCGGTCAGTACCAGCATCACTGTACAGGTTACTACGACGGCTCACAGGGATATACCTGTCATGACTACAGTTGCCGCTGACCCTACCCCAGGTATCAGGACGACTCCCTATATGATTCGCAGGCGGAATCTTGCGCCGAATCGCACCTTAATCTTGTTGCCTTTGACCTCACCATAAGTATCAACGCGACTCCCTTGGAGATTCTCAGACAGGATCAGGATTACATCCCGTCTAATCTTCAATGCAGTTCCGCTGTCCATACAAATTTCTCCACATTGATACATTGATATCCAGACGGTCTTATTGGACTGCACCCACTGTGTCTGCGTTCAGAGGAGAGCGACCACAGTTCACCGCTTCTCCTCCGCTTCGCAGCATGTGCTTGTCCAGGCCACCCAATCTTTAATCGAGGTTAGTCGCACAAACTGTGCTCCTGCCATACATTCCCTAGTGGCCTTGGAACGGATGAACACCGCATTCGTGTCTGGAGGAGGTCATTTCAGCGCTACAATCCGGATCCGGGGCTCATTTGTGGAGTGGCACACGTTCATCACACCTGGTGATAAAGTTTGGAGAGCCATCACGATGATGCCCGGCCGCACACGGCACACCTCTCCCTGCTATGTATAGCCGTTCCAAATAGTGCTAGGCGGTACCATAACAGAACAACGGTACGCTGAAGACATCCTGCGACCAGTTGTGTTGCCTTTGCTATCACGTCTTCCGAGAGCCATTTACTAGCAGGATGATGCCTGGCCGCACACGGCGCAACTCTCCCTGAAGTGCCTCCGTGGTGTTGAAACTCTCTTATGGTTAGACAGTTTTTTTTTTTCTGCAGACGTCTCGCCAATAGAGAATGTCTGGGAAAGGCTTACATACATCATCATCTCGTGTCCTTGAAATACAAGGTGTAT
>AZMS01S00029137.1:53440-66002 GCA_000661875.1 Acanthoscurria geniculata | reverse complement strand
CTGTTAGTCAGTAGTACGACAAAACATGGAATGCTCGCCCAGACGCGTGCGGCGTGAAATGCAGAGGCGATTGTCACACGGGCTCATTTACTGCTTTCGTATACCTCCGTATCTCCCCGTCGAGTCCGGAACGACGGGTGCGACCGCCGGTGGAAATCTCCTCTCGCCACAGGGGATCGATTACCAGATTCTCGGGAAGCGGAAGCACTTCGGGAAATTCAGTTCAGTCGTTGTTTCTGATGTCTGAGGCGCAACAATCAAAACGCTGCTCGTAATCCTGTAAAATTCAAATCTGTTATCGTGCACGAGAAAGGGAGCTGTCAAACCAGGTAAAAAAGCGGTGTCTAATAGAGAAACTTTACACCAAACTAAGAACACCCAACGCCATAAATTTTTATGGCAAAAAGCTCAGATAAGGGAAGTGCCGAATATTGAAACATGTGGACACTCTGAAGTCAGTAAACCAGGTAAAAAAGCGGTGTCTAATAGAGAAACTTTACACCAAACTAAGAACACCCAACGCCATAAATTTTTGTGGCAAAAAGCTCAGATAAGGGAAGTGCCGAATATTGAAGCATGTGGACACTCTGAAGTCAGTGTGGGCTGTTTTGCACCTGAAACACAACTTGCTGCCAAACAAAATGACACAAACAAACCTGACAAACCACAGTTCTAAATTACGGGACAAAGTACAGTGCTCGCATTTAAATTTCAAAGTTGCAGATTGATAGACTTTTCAACGGTCGGGCAAAATAAATAGAATCTAATTAGCTTTGAATTCGAACATTATTCGGAATATGACAAAAGCTTGCTCAATAAAAAGAAATGAAAAACGAGAGGAAACCGAAGCCAAATTGAAAATTTCACGTTTCATGCAAGTCCAGGTTACCGATTCTGATGGGACACTTTAAAATTCTGAATAAATTTGATCATAACAGAATGATTATTATAGAATAAAAGAGACGTTAATAACTGTGTTTACATGTTAAAATTTAATAGGAAAATGCTTAAGATCTTTCAATAGCTTACAACTATCATCTTCAGAAGCTACACGGTAGCTATCGCCTCCACTGAATAGCTTCTGAGGTTGACATCTATGAGCTGTTGAAAGACCTTAAGCATTTTCCTGTTAAATTTTAACGTGTAAACACAGATATTAATGTATCTTTAATTCTGTTAACATACACATATCAAATTTTATACTAGATTATTAGAGAATTTAATAATAATGCTGACATTTTCAAATATTCTTTGAATTTTCATTTACTAGTAAAGGGCAATTTTTCTTTGTAGCTTTGTTTTCCTCATTGCTATTCTGCTAAGTCAAATCCTTAGTTTGTTTCCAACGTTTACAGACAATGGGAAGGTTAAATTACGTCAGCGAATTGGAGAAGGCTTAATACATTTTTTTTTTAAATATGCACCTTTAGCTGCCCAGTATAACAGTATAACCTTAATATTTTTCCACTTTATAATAAGATATCATATGCTGCCCACATTTTAACATCGTGTGCTACCCAAGTTTACCATGCAACTATATATTTTCAATCGTGTTACTCATCCCATCTGAAAAGGCGCGTGCACGTACATACCAAACAAACAAACTAGATGAGAATTATGATGGTATGTAAGGGTTCTAAGCCACTCTGTGATCTTTAAGTCATCTTCCATTTTTTTTGTGAGGGTGCAACTGAATGTGACTAACTGTCGGTAGTATCCCGGGCAAAAATGTTCTGCTTTGCCTGGAACTGAGTTTTTTAAATAATTTCTGAAATACCACACGTAAACTGAAATTCGTAGAACGCAAAATGTATCTGAAGATAAAAGGTAAGAGATATTCATTACTCTTTGGGTGCTGAAAAATTTAGATCTCACTGTTCCTTTTCCATCATTTTCCTAAATTTATATCAGTGTTATTTTTTCCCTCCAAATTCGCAGCAAGGATATCCACATTTTCGCCATTCTGTCCTGGCAACTCTTAATCTTCACCAGGAAAAGAAAAAAACTGCAAGAATAATTTTTTGTCCCTTCTAACGCCCCTCTTTTTTTTTAGCATCCGTTTTACCATATGTTTTATTCACAAACAACAGACCCCAATTTTGCATTTAGGTTATACAGTTAACGACAAAGCCATTTAAAAAGCTCTGTTTCTATTTATTTTTTGTCTCCTGATTTCATACTGCTGGAGATGATGTACTACTGCCTATATCTAACTGGATTATTGAAATGAAACTCAATTGCTGTTGAAAATTTTCACTAATGGGATACATTCTATTGCTCATCTGAAATAATTTTATGTTCCTACTTTTGGTGATTTTAATTTTTTATATAATATTTCAAGTCCTAAGAAATTTCTCGACAGTCGCAATGGCCCTAACTGAGTTGCAATTTTGTTATTTGGCGAAAAATAATCTAAGTACGAGGGAAAAAGAAGTTACAAGAAAGAAAGAATGCCAAGGAAAAGTTCAACAATTGTGATCACATCCCTGCTGATGTAGCCATAACTGAGCATCAGTACCAGACAACTGATGTTTCAGGGGTAGACTCCCAAATCTTCCACTTGAAATCTTGCAACTGTGGCTTTGAGTGGCGGATTGAAACGAGCGACACCATTTTGCCACGTGTTGCCGACTCATGACGTTTTCACCAGAAGTCTCGACCAGCTGACAATGAATTTCAGCTGTGGGTGGGCACGTGCTTATCCCAGAAAAATCGCATTACACTCCTCACTTCAACGAGAGACCACTTTTCCAACCGCATCGCCATTACGAATTGTTACTGCGCAGCAACGACTGACAGCAAGCAGTTCAAACTTTCCACGGGCAGCTAGAGCCACCTACTGAACTTCCCTGTAGAAAAATTACGTACGTCGGATCACGCGCGTTTAAATTAGGGCTCTTGTAACTTTTTTTTCTGATTCCACCTACGTATGTAACAGTACAAACCCAAGTCACTTAAGAAGCTGAACAAATTGCCATCATGGTCAAGTTATTATTTTTTACTTGACCTGCATCATGCTGGCTGTTCTGGTGGAAAACAGCAAAGAATAATGTGGCAATAAATATTCTTTACAATGCCACATTATTCTTTGCTGCTTTCCACCAGAACAACCAGCATGATGCAGGTCAAGTAAAAAATAAAAACTGCACCATGTTCTGGTGGAAAACAGCAAAGGATAATGTGGCAATAAACATTATTTACATATAAATGAATGTTCCTCCAGTGAGATGGTAGAAATTATAACTTTTAGTAAAACTGGGGAAAAAACCCGTCATATTGGAGTAACATTTGGAGCGATTGTCTTCTAAGAAGTATTGTCACTGGGTTTTCAAAATACATTTTCGTGTTTTTGAAAAAAATAATCTGGTTTTCTTAAGAGCAATGCCAGTGCAGTGAATCATCACCATCGGAAAAGCAATCCCGATTCCCTGAAGTGCGATATAAAAAAAAGGTCAAAAAACATCAAAAGTCAAAGTGTGCGCGATAGCCGAAACTGAAGTGGCTCATCACGACTGGAACAACAATCCTTATTCCCTGAAGTAAAATAAAAAAGTCAAAAACATCAAAAAGAACTTCAGAGATGTCAGGGTTCCTCATTTTCTAGGCATGAAAGGACTCTTTCCTTTGACCCCACCTCTGGTACCAATTTGACTTCTGGGTTAGGAGTGAGCCGATCCCGACAGAACCACTGGAGAATGAACTCCTGAGGTGTGGTAGGAAAAAAAAGTTTCCTTTATTATTAGTGATTCTCTATGACTTAACAAATGTAACACATTAAATGCGATATACAAAATAAAGAAGAAATCCAAGGCAACACTCACTCCAAACAATGTACATATTTATTATCTTCTCCACTAGTTTTGCCTAATTCACTGTAGAGGATAACATTGAATTTCTATGGGGATTACTCTACAAAAGCAGGTACTATGTTTTCAGCGCCAATAGTTTCTAGTTTGAATCAACTTCTCTGATCAAACATATTGATTATTTTTGGATTTGTTCTTCATTTTGTATATCGCATTTAATCGTGGTAACAAAATGTTTGTACATAATATATACGTATATTTTGGGACATGAGCAATATGTTAAATCTAACGCAGTTTAATATTCAGAGAAACTATTTTGGTTTTTACCCAGGTAATACACTGATGCACAAAATTAAGGTAATACAGCCACGTTATCTCTGTGAGGAAGGACATTCCAGTTGGAATATCTTGATAGGTATGGTCGGCAAACGTATGATTTCAACACATCCGGTAGGTATTGCTGCGAAATTTTCATTGCAATTAACAACACAATGGAACTTATTTCCGTTACATGAAAAATAAAAGAAATTTTAACTTCTGCTAAATGCCAGCTTTTTCAATTTTAGGAAAATGAAAGTAGCTGCAAGCAATTCTTTATAGTTGTTAATTAAAGTATTTAACTGCTTGATAAGAGGAGTTCTAGTTTTGATTCGTTTTCCAGAAAGAATCAAATAATGCATGGTTATGTTAACTGCATTGCGAAGATGTCATCAGTTTTTGTAACATTTGTTCAAATCAACTGTTTGTCGAAATTTTCCTTCAGGTATTCCACACAGAACGCTCTTCCTCACAGAGATAACATAGCTGTATTACCTTAATTTTGTGTACCAGTGTATACATATAAAAGAACAGTGTTTTAAAATGTTGGATTTTGGCATTGATGGCACAAATTTGCACTTGTACATGTGTTTAGCCAATACTTTCTGGAAAGGGTAGTTACCGACGACTAACATGATGTTCTTTTAATGAATTCCTCTGGAAAAAGAACGTTGGTAATGAAGACACGTCTCCCTTAATTAATTATCTTCCTTGCAAAAGTTCATGATCATTCCATGGTATGGAAATGGGAAGACACATACATGTATACAATAGCCTACAAAACTGCAAATTAATAAAAAAAAATAAACCGAACCGTACTGAAGAACGAATTACTGAGTGTCAGGAAGAAATCTGCTTTAGGTTAGGTTGCAACCACATTAAATCTACCGGAAGGTGCACTTCGCTCAAAATGTGGATTTTGTGCGAACTATCGGGCAAATGAACAAATAAGCATATCTGTCATAAGGATCAGCACTTTGTAATTAAGCCTGAGAATTTTAGTAATTAGTTTAGTCAAAATATTTGTAATTAACTTACAATACAGTGTTCTGCTAACTCCATTGGAAGGAGCACTCTGCTCAAAATGCGTTTTGCGAATACATTTTCGTGCCAATGTTGAAAAAATAAGCATAATCTCACAACAATCAGCATTTTTGTAATTAAATATAATTTTTCTGTAATTTGATCCGTTAAATGGCAGCGTTTTTTACTTTGATTAAAATGCACTTTTCTGCTAGCTCTGTACCTTTCATTAACAAACTCGCAATGTGAGTTCTCACTGTCTTATATAATCTGTAAGAATGAACTATCACTTATCTCTCTCTGTAAAAATCTGCACCTGCATTATACACTGCTGGTAATAGAACACTGGTAATAGAATTATATGCCATTGTAAATAGAACGTTCAACTTGTTCCTTTTGTTGAATATTTAATTAAGAATGTAAAATATTAAAATTATTTAACATGTACATGTTAAAAATGTTTAATATGTGCACGTAAAAAATTAATTAAGCGTACTTTCACAAAGAGGTATTTTGTTGGTATGTAATAAACGAAATAAAAGTTTTATGTTGACTTCATTGCCAACTAACAAAAACCTTCCTTTTGGGAATGGATGGCTGATACTATGCCTCATGGCTGAGTTGTCAATGCTGCAATGAAAACCAGATAGATGATAACTTGGAATAAGTAGATATTAGTCTGGAAGTTTATGCTAGATTTAGATCCAGTACTATAGTCAAATGATAGACACGGAAATACGATATCTTTGGTCAATAAATCATTGACATCTGCTGTTATTTTTGCCAAAATTATACTGAAATTTACACTCATCATATCTATACAAATTTGTTAACGTGATCTGGTCTCTGTTACACCACCGATCATTTTGTTGTGCCAATGGGAAATGTTTTAATTTTGGCTATTTAATGCATGTAACAAAAGACCTGAACTCAGCAGATCTGTAAAGCAAATAGCTAACACCTCATCAATAAAGAAATAGTTAAAGCGATGCTTTCATGTAATTTTCACTGAAAAGAAAAAAGGAAGTCAATAAATTTTACCTCTTCTGTTCGCAATCCATACACGCGTGAAAGCTATACTACTGGATTCGGCAACCAAGGGGTGACCGAATTCAAGAATTGGCATGAAACGCAATTTGGAATTGGCTCACATGCTCGCAAAATTATTTCAATGTACAAAATCATAGATTCTGAGCAAGCATGTTTTTCTGCCGTTTCTGTCAGAAAAAAATGTAGGTAATTATCTGGAGAGTTGGAATTTCCTCTATCACCTGACTATAGCATATAAAAATGTTTCTATATCTAATATTTAAAAAAATTCTCAGGACAGAAGAAGGAACCGTGTTATGCCATTCTAAACAAAATTAAAAGGGCATTTTATTATGGCCCCGTTTATGTACATCAGGTGCGCTGCACTCCAGTAACGTATTTAGTTTGGCACATTAGTGAAAAACACAATTACACATATAAATAAGTTTATATTCAAACCTTTGGTTGCTTCCTGTCTTCTTTGGAATAAACTAGAGGTATTTTAAGTGGCCAGCACAGACAATGTCAATCCAGTTTCATCCCTTCTTTTTACAACATTTGTGTAGTAAGTGACAGATTGTAATTTTCCGGAGTGTTTAATTTCCTAAATTCTCCACTCGTATTTGGCAGCCATGGTCCCAGAGGCGATAATCACTTCATTATATGAGAACAAGTTGCTAACAGCTGAACAGTCTTTGGAAGTAATTACTAACTGAATTTGATCGCGACATTCACGTTGCCTTATTATCACTTACCGGTATTCAAAGATGCTAATATTTTGTCCCAGTTTGAGTATTCAGAATCAGAGTATGGATTTTTAAACTGCAAGACTGATGGAGCCAATATTTGTGCTCTGTGTTCACGAAGCACAGTGTACTTATTTTTCTCTTTCACCGAAGAAATAGCGCTTTAGGAATGTGTAACGACGAAGTAAAAAAAATACTGGAAAATGCAATTTCGAATTTCCAGCGAGGACGAAGCAGGTAAATCGTGCCCATGGCACAAGAAATTAGAATTTGATTTAAATGTTGTAGGATTTTTTTACAGGATTCCTGAACTTTGAGTTCTCATGTTTAGTGATTTCTACTCAGCAGTCTATTCAGCTGTATCATGAAATGATTCCAATTAAATGGTTGCTTGAACTTTCGTGTCATCGTGACCAACTACTATTACACTCCAAAGGATTTCCAGTTAATGACTGAAGATATTGTCGGTATTTGTCCAAAGCAGTCAATGCTGTTCCTGGACAAGTGAACGCTGTATCCAGACAAGATGAATTGTTCCGTGTTAAGGACAGGAATGATGTGGAAGAAGGAATTGGAACGTTTTGTCGCAAAAAGATCCTGTCTGATCCGGCCTTGCCCTCCGAAACTTTGTCACCAATAATCCTATCAATTGAGAAACTAGGTTTCGAAGATGGGGTAGATTTGGAACACTGAACGGAGGAAACGTCGGGAGTCTGAAGCACTGCAGGAGGGCACATCGTGTTCGATATTGGTGCATGAAGACCTAAATTCAATGGATGGAGTGACACCCTCGCCAAATCTTGTGGTGTGAGCAGTGGGACAGGAGGAGGCATATGGGGCATATATGGGAATCCTGCAGCTAATGCCATTGGTGTATGTCCCGCAAATAAACCGTGGCGATACGGATCAAGTGTGGAGGCCATAAAAGCTGATGGGTCTTTCAAAGTGTATGCCTGTTGTCTTTTATACCTTTTCCGTCTTCTCAAAAAACTCCCGTTGTCAAACATATCTTCACTAGCTGGATCAAGGGTCCAGTAGTTCCCTTTGCCAGGGTTTCCTGGTTCCCTTGGTATTTTTACAAAGCAGTCATTCAAACTAAGATTATGCCGAATAGAATTCTGCCACATTGGATACTTCTCCTTGTAGAAAGGAAATCTGTTTTTGATAAATTCACATATGCCACTCAGTGTTAATTTTTTTTCTGGGGACTGCAAAATGGCCATAGTGATAAGCGCAATATATGAGTACGGTGGTTTTACTAAATGCCCCTTTCCTTTTGATGAGGAATCACTCAAATTCAATCGCTGCTGATCAGAACTAGTATCTTCAGTTGTATCAGTTGTGTCCACTTCAGCAACACCTCCTCCGTCCAGATCGCTGTCCGGAACGTCACTGTCGGAATCAACGGACACGAGTGCATCATTCTCTGCCTGTTTAGCGTCCGACATCAATAAGGATTCGCAGTGATCTTTTTTTCTGCAGAAACCAGGCTGAGGCGGTGGTATATTGGCGTGCTGTAGCGCTTCCATAATACAGCGCGGAGTGATTGGTGTTATGATTGCCTGGCTGTGGCCTGGCTCAGCAGGTACGGAATAGCGCATCGACCCGGCGACCGCCTCTTTGACCAAGGGATTTCACGCTTCTTCCACTCAGACGCAACACGGCGATCATCAACTCTCCAACTCGCACTACGCGGGAACTGTAGCTCTCCACGTCGCCCAGTAAACTACTCAGCTGGAGTCGCTGACTTCATTCGTGGTTTCATTCGCCAATCCGGAGGCGTCAAAATCACGTGAACGCCAGTAGGCGAGGCGCGAACATAAGGAACCTCCTTCTATATCATTATTTATTCATGAGGGTGAACTAGTACTTCGACGGATCGAAGCGTGGACAGATGAAGCCATATCACACACGTGGTTTATGACGATGCCCATCCCATTCATGTTGATATACCTGAAACATAAGGTAGGTGTTTCCGGATAGCAAAATCTTTGCTCTTTCGCGGCTAAATAATGTCGTACGCAAGGGTTTTTACTGTGTGATATTTTAAAGCATTGCCACAAATTTCTCCAACCACATTTTAAAGGGTAGCATTTGTGTTAGAGAACAAAAATCCAAATTCTGCTTTGCGTATTTCTTCTGATGCTATGAGTCAGTCTTTTTTTCTTTTCATTCATAAATAAGAAGGCTCATTCTAATAAATCTGGAATCCCCTTAGTTTTGATGGAAGGTATTCATAAAACACAAACTCTTCGCTGTGTGCCATCGGCGAGAAAATATTTTAAACAGCGATTTTTCAGGTGATTTACAGTTTTGTAGTTTGTTATTAAGACACGGAAATTTAGACAACACATTCCTTAACTATTACTTAACCTTCAGATATTTACACTTGTTCTACCATTTTTTTTGTCCCAAAAGAGAAATCTTGCCTGGGCACTTATAATCTTTTCAGGTGAGAAAACTAGATATTCTTTCAGTGTCGCATCTAAAACACACTTATCTTTCGTTAAAGCACTACATTTCTCAGTAACAATGAAAGTAAAACACTCTTGTTAAAATTTTATTTAGCATTTCCATAAATAACGAATTCATACACCTATTTACATAGTATAATTTTTATTTAACCTAACTAGTTTCTTTAGGTCTCTCTCTTGGTGTTACCCTGTCTCCACTAAGGTCCGGGTTCTATTCACGGGTGGCCGAGACGGTGGAAATCGCCTGTTGCTCTGGGACCTGAGTTCGACTCCTGGACAAGGCATTGATGTTGTATGGTGCTTCGGAGGGCAACTCCTAATAAACCGTTATGCAGCTCATGGGATCGTAAAACTCCTTATCAAACCAAACCAATCTAATCACAGGTAAGGCGTCAGCCGTCAGCCCCATCGCTCACACTGAATGCTTTTACTCTGTGAAGAAAAACCCAATCTTAGTTATATATATGATCATAGGCACTGCATTGTTCAAAATGAGAAAATACATTTCTCATCGCCCCTTAGGCAACTTTCTTTGCTTTAGCGGTCTTTGTCTTCTCCTTCTGGGGTTTTCTCCTGTTGGCTAATTTATTAGTTTTCAGTCTAAATAAATTCTTACGTGCACACACTGTGCACTAAAAATAAAGGCGCGTATCGTTATTTTGTATTTGCTCGTTAAACTCAAAAACTTTTTATAAGGACGTAGATAAAGTATCGGCATAGTAGCACTTTCATCAATACTTAATTTACGTTCTCAGCCACAGTTACATTTAGAAATAATTCATTCCAATTAGAATAAGTGGTACACACTAAACTATTGTAGAAACTTTCTTTCCATGAAGTGCATTGTTCCACCTGTTATGCCGTCAGTGGGTTGTATTAATACGCATGGAGCCATGAAAACGCATTCCACTAAAGCGATAAATATGAACGAAACTGATGCAATAAAACTATCGTCAGCATGGAAGCTCATTCATCGAAGAAATGGAAGCAGAATACAAAGGGATTAGAAGATGGAACCCAATTCATGCAAAGATTTTTAAAGATTATTCTTGTAACTAAAACTTTGCAATAGTTTAGGTGTACCTATTCGGATTGGAATGAATTGTTTGCAAGTGCAACTGTAGGTGAGAAGATCGACAGTATCGATGAATGTACGGCTACGGAATGTATATCCAACACGGATTTTTAATTTAACGTGCAAATACTGTGTGACTTTATTTTCAGTATTCCGGTCTAAAGTTTTTCACAGCTTCCAACCCCTTCTCGTTTTTATTTCCTCTAGTGTATTTTCATCTTATTTCTTATTATTCTCGGTGAGATATCATTTCTTCTTTCTTGGTGGTTTCATCTAAACAGCTTTTCGATATTGAATTCAAGCTGTTGGTACCTTTTTGTTCACACCTAAACTCTTGATTTGATTTTTGTTTATTTATGGGAAGTCAGGCATTCACTCTGTTGTAACTTTCTCCCGATAAACGTTGAGAACTTTTATTGAAATTCAACTTACAGGTAACTTCCATTTAACTTCTTTAACTGTTTTTTTTACTTCTATTTGAATTAGATATTTAACTGAAGATTAACTTCTCTTTAACTTCCAACATATGTTCATCTTTCCTTACAATCTTTTCTGTAATTTCTACGTTTACATATATTCCTCTTGTTTCATCTAGCTTTTCTTTCTCTTCATTTCTAATTATTTCTCTTGTTGTGTAATTGACTTTAAACACAACCTGAAGCCCTCAGTTCCTCATCTCTTAACGTAAAGAGCAATAAAAATATTACTGTGATATTTTTTACATATAAGAAGATATTTCGTTTGTATTTTTCATTGCTGTTTGTAACATACACCGGACACCTACATGTTATGTCCATGAGGAAACTCATTCAAAGTCCAGTGGCCTTTGAAATGTATTTACAGAAACAATTGTACTTGACCAGAGTTTCAGAATCATTTGAGATCTATCGAAGGGTCATTTATCAGTCACAGTAGAGGAATAGATGTGCTCAAAGATGCCTAATTGTGTTCGACAGGAATAAAGTTGATGATTTTATTCGAAGCTCTCAAAATCTGCACTCAGTGGGATGTGAAATCAGCCATGCAGTTTCTGATATAAGGAAAAAATTTCAATTCCAAAATTCTTCTTGTTATACGGGACTAATTTTGGTATTTTTCCCCTTAAAGATGCACATTTCTTTCCTAACTACATGCCTGCACATTTCTGTGATTTTCTAAGTAACTGGTATCTATCGACAGATCTTCTCCAGCCGAACATTTTGTAAATGAGACGACGAAGTTTTGTCACGGGAGGCCGGCGAATGTTCCTTCCCGTAATATCTCGGTGTCCGGATACTTTGTAATAGTTGTCCTTTATTCCCATTCAGCTGGATTTTCTCCTTCGTCAAGTCTATTTTCCTTTGTTAGTTTTCCATCATTTTCAACTTATGTGGTTCTTTTAATGTTATTTGAATGACTACATCATTCATCTATGTTTGACAATTTTTGACTTGGTTAATGCGCTCATTTGGACTTGACTTTTATCCCATACTGCGTTGGTTTGCTATAGTTTAATGCCGGTACCAGTATTTTTTATTTTTTTAATCAAAGTCATACTTCTACAGTCATACTGAAAATTATGATCAGAAATAGTTTTGAAAATTATGAATCTTTGTTATGTTTTCAAAAATATCCGCAATTCCTTGCGGTAATGCTAACTCTATCGGGGCACTTCATGTTTATTATAATGTTTTTTCCATAAAAAGCATTATACAGATATGATACTTTTTCACCAAGCTTTATACCTGTTCGCGTATTAATTTTACACAAGTCATTACCACTTCTTACTCAAACAAAATGCTTTGCGAATCTGACGTTGAACAAGTCCGACGTTCAAACAGAACGTGGTTGCTGTACGTCTTACTGTTTCCGTGGATCTTTTACCATTGCAGGCCATTTGCTCTCAGGTTCCAGGGAAAGGACTAATAGCAGTACAGTTCGTTTGGTTTCATGGTGGCTCGTAGTAAATGTTTTGTGTGTTCTGATTCGTGTTAGCATAAACATATAATGATGAGGAATTTCGTTGAGTGTAATGATATATTCAGTTTCCAACAATCTTTCTCACAGAGAGATGACATAGAGGAGGATGAAAAATGAGAGAGAGAGAGAGAG
>AZMS01S00028856.1:9818-21809 GCA_000661875.1 Acanthoscurria geniculata | reverse complement strand
AAAAAAAAAAGAACAGCTCGTTTATTTGAAAAGAGCATGAAATGATTGTATATTAATAAGCAGACAACAGTTTCACTTTTTCATTTTTTCGAAGTTGTACTTCGTATATCATTACCTCTACAATTATTAAAGTATCCCAGACGGCATTAATTTCTCTTTTCTCATAAGACATGTGCAACTGAATCTCATATTTGGATCAAGAGAATATTCCGAAGCAGTTTTATATTTACAAAAAATGCAAACAGTATTTAGAAAAAAACAAATGATATGTGTTGAGATAAATTTGCTTCCGCTATCAACAGGGGTAGTGGCGTCTGATTGGTTTCCTACGCCCTTTGTCAGAATAATTAAGTTCTGTGCTCGTCGTCGGTCGAGTTTGATGGTTACGACTTCATAATTTTCACTGAAAGTTCCATTACTGCTTACATTAATATTAATATGATTGCAGTGTCTTCCCAGAATGTTCTTAGAATTCAAATCCACGATTCAACTGAGCAAAGTTTGTGTCTGAGAATCACCGCTTTAAACTGCAGACATAATGAAAAATAACGAGAGGACAGAAGAAAATCTTTCTTATTTTAGATTACGTACAAAGCTTTGAGAAATAAGTACATTTCGGAGGAGAGGACAGTTTATTACGAACTGCAAAGCCGTCTGTCAGCATGATGATTAAATCAAATATTCTGGATATGCAAGTGGGACTCTGTCCTACTTTAAATTTCCCATATGCTTAGTCGTTTCCCTCATGACGTAGTCTATTTGCATCTTTTCTCCTCCTCACTCGACGACGGTATGTTAAACGAGGCAGTCAGCTCTAGTATAGAGTATCATTCTTTTTCTTCCGCTAAGCATCTTGTCCAGCAGACAATCCAATTTCGCATAGGGAGCTGAGATGCGGAGTAACCATAGTAACCCCTGCCTTTGGATGGTTCTCTTCGCTTCTCCTACTCCTCCTCACAACAAATGATCGCTGGTGCCACCCGTAGAGGGGGGATCCCGCGTAGCATTTGCTTTAAGGGTCCCGGCCCTGGAGAGTTCCCAGGGATTTGAGAAGGCCATGAGAAGGATCAGGTGGCTCTGGCTCCATCATGTCTGCCGACAGGAATCTGTGGAGCAGCACATCAATTGCAAGAACAGCGTTTGTTTGTTCAAAACTGCTCGCCATCTGGGTTTCTCCACTTCTCAAACAGGTTTTAATTACTTAATTACCTTTGTGCATTTAATTGTGAGTAGATTAATTAAGCGGAATTCATTTACTTTTGCAGGCAATGCCTTTCTACAGTGCTAAGAATAATAATAATAAAAAAAAAAGAAAAGAAAGCAAAATTAAACTGATTTCCGAAACAAAATTTCCAAGGTAAACTGATAATAAACCATAACACCTCTTGTATTTGAACACTTCTTTGTTTATTAAATTAATAAAAATCAGAAACTGATTGCACTCAGTTTTCCAGTTCACTTAATTACCATCAACAGCATATATTTGCAAAGTACCTTTACACATATATATATATAAATTTATGCATGTGGCCGTTTTTTTATTTAATATTTCTGTGCTGATTGACAAGTTGGCAAAACAATAAAAAACCATGTCCCGTCTGCGAATCTCTCAGACCATTTAATTTTAATAATGATCTTTAAGAATGCAACTTGGTCTTAACGGGGTTTCAAACTCCTTAATTACATTTTGTTTTACTTTCACCATGATAGTAACTTAAAGAACAACAAAAGTGTGCCATCTATAAACCATAACCACATGTACCTGACTTTCCTTAGCCAAACATGGCTCTTGCGATATTAAATCAAAAGAACTAACCAACCATCTAGTTTTTTTAACTGTTCATTAAACGATGTATATTTTCCACAGGGCTTTAGAGGTGTTTCTTTTAGCCTTCTAAACGTACATGAGAGACGGCAAGTGTCTTAAATTTTGTAATCGAATCAGCTTTCTTGTTCTCTTACCCAGAGGAAGGATATAGGTTCCCCAGGAAAGGAATTAGTTGCTTCCACCAGAAGCAGTACAGTATCTTGCAACATCTATAGGTGGCGAACCTAAATGAATGCAGCAGAAAGCCTGATCGCTTGTTGTTGGTAGGCTCTGTTGTGTGCGCAGAACACATGAAGTGTAGTATGAAATGAAACAGAAGAAGGACGTCACAGAGTGGCAGAAAGTAGTTGTTGCATTTGATGTGTCAAAAGGACACTCGTCGAATCAAGTTGCGGAATTTTCCCGTGTGTCTCAACAGACCGCCTTTATGGTCTATGATCAGTGGTAACTACTGGCAAAAGTCATTACTCACTGTTAAGTCTTGCCTACGCACTAGATGCTTAGCGGTTGGGAACTGATTCCGAACGAGGCAGGAATTATTGCAGACAGTTACTGAAAAACCGCACCAGCCGATTCCTGAAAGAACTCTACAGAGGGAACTGAATGTCCTAAACATTTGGAGCAGAGTTGCCCGGAAAAGAGTTTGTTAACTCTCTTGAGCTTAACTCTCAGTTAGCTTTTTAACTCTCTCGAAGTGTGATAACTATTTAACTCTCTTCCACGTAGGGCAACTCGGCTACAGTGAATTAAGCTCTACCATAATTGGACTGTAACTGACTAGAAAGCAGTCTATTTTTGCTGTGATATGCTCAGATCAGTCGCAGTGTTGTCTCAACTCCAATGATGAAATACGACGGGTTCACCAAAGTCCTCTTGAAACGTTCCATCTTGATTGTGTTCAAGATGTTATGCAGAAAGTTTGTGGGTCAGTCTTGTTTTGGGGGTGTTTCAACAATGAAGTTGATCCTTTGATTGAAGTATCATCTACGAATACTTTAATTCAGCAAGTGTATAGAGCAATTTTGCCCCACTACATTTTGCCATTTGTGCTTCATGTCCAGGCAGAACACAACATTGAAACTCCCACGTTCCAGGATGACAAATTCAGGGCGAGACGGCCAAATATGTGTTTGTCTAGTTCGACGAGTACGATGGAACCCCGGGGTACTTGAACTTGCTGGCAAAATGGTTGCGGGTTATTTGGAAAAACGCCGAAGTAAGCATGAGTAGCCGAAATAAGGACCTGTGTACTCTAGCCGAATTGGGTACCGATTTAGTGTAGAAATGAGCTACAAGTGACTGAATTATCTCCAAACACTAGTGGAATCCTTACTTTACAGGATTAGTGCTGTTACTAAGGCGAGGGAAGACACAGCCAAATATTAGTTAAGAAATGACACATGCGACCAGTTTTGTGTCTGTGGAGTTTAGCTATGCTTGTGCTGTCATAGTAGTAAGTTTCGACAGCAAGTACTGTTTGATTTTATAGATGGGAGCTGTTCCTGTTATGTTCAGCAACTCCCATTTTTATGAAGGCACAGGCAGAAGAGGAGCGGAGAAAGACTGTCATTTAGAAACATGGTACATGGGCTGCTTCTATTTCTTCAACGCCAAGAGCGTACAGTGAGGTGACGACTTTAATTTTCTGTGAATAATTGGTCTCTAACAATGCGGTGAAATACTTGGCAATATATTTGAAATAATAAAACGGTTCTGTATTAATTCCATCACTTCTTGTCTTTTTTTTTTTTCGCCGTTAGCTTTTGCTGGTATAACTCTGGCATGCAGATACCCTAGGATTTAAGCTGGGGTATCTGCAGTGATGCTTTAATTGTCGAAATAATTATTCGGAAACATGCCTTCAAGGCCGAAAAAAGTTTGTCGCTGGTTAGATAGGGTTTTGACTTCAGGGGATCCTTTCCTATAACCCCAGAAGGGTGGAAATGGAATCCCCAAAAGTCTGAGACGACAGTGATTTCTTCAAAATCACTCAGAGATATTTCGTCACTTGATGCAGTCTCACTCTTATTCTGATACTCCTTCAAGAGCTAGTGTTATATCTTTTGTTCGAGTGGAAAAGTCTTCAACGCTCAGAAGGAAGCCAAGAACCAAACGACAGACACTGTCCCGTATTTCGAAGGGATTCTCAAAAACCTTCTGCCTTGGACAACAGGAAGAAAGCGTCCTTCCTAAGATACGATGTCGTAAGATTCTCCGCTCTAGAAACCTCTCCAAAATTTACATTCTAGAAGAAAAAAAAGTGTACCTGTTTCAAAGAAATATACACTGAAGTGCCAAAAGTCATGAGATAGCGACTTAGTATCGTGTGGGATCGCCCCGAGCTCGGCGAAGCACAGTAACTCGTCTTGGCATCGATGCGATAAGGTTGGGAAAGTGGTCCAGAGGGATGTGGAGCCATGCGGTCTGGATAGCTTCCCATATTTAGCGAGTATTCGTAGATGGCGGATCTTGGTCAGGAATGGACAGTTTCACCAGATCCCATAAATGTTCTATGTGGATCATGTCTGGAAAATGGGGTGGCCAGGTCATCCTGTATTATTGTCCCAAATGCTCCTCAAACGAATTGCAGACAATGTGGGCCCGATGACATGCTGCATTGTCGTCCTGGAATTTCCCATCGTTGTTGGGGTACATGAATTCCATGAAGGGCTACAAATGGTCACCAAGTAGCTGCACATAGCGAGTTCCCGTTAAAGACGTACCCAGGCGATCAAAGGCCCCAAACCATGCCATGTAATATGCCCCAGGCCATTACAGAGCTACCTCCAGCTTTCACAGTGCCTTGTTGACAATTGGGGTCCATGGTATCATGGGGTCTGTGCCACACCCGAAGCCTGCAATCAGCTCGTGACAAGTGGTACCATGACTCATCCGGCCAGGCTACTGTTTGCCAGTCTTCCAGTGTCCACGTACAGTGTTCACGCCCCCAGGTGAAGCGCTGTGTCTGATGTCGTGCTGTCAGCAAAGGCACTCTGTTGGGTCTTCTGCTCCCATATCCATGTAACGCCAAATTTGTCTGCACGGACCTCACAGATATGCTTCTCTAACCTCCTGCACCGAATGTGGCTGCGATTTGCCGCAGTGTCGCTTGTCTGTTATCACAGACAATTCTGGTCAGCTGTCCCTGGTTACGGTCATTAAGTACTCGTGGTTGGCCATTGCGCTGTCCATGATGCGTGAAAATGCCCTCCATGAGGTATTCTCAGTACACACGTGACACCGTGGATCGAGGAATGTTGATTGCCTGAACGACTTGGGAAATTGCATGTACCATCGGCGAGCCCCAACTACTGTGCCGCGTTCGAAATCGGATAATTCCCGTCGTCTTGCCATACTGACCCAGAATGCTGCCTCATAAGACTCACGAGGGTCTTACTCACATCTGTTAAAGCTCTTGGTATTTATAACCGCTTGTACGCGACGCTAGCGCCACATGAAAATTTGCATACGGCTATCCCATGACTTTTGGCACTTCATTGTAGTAAAAGGAAACTTTTTCGATGCAAGGTTCCATTAAACCTAACATTTAAGCCTACTATACAAATACCATCAAGCCATAATGTGTTCCCCGTAACTTGGATTTCAGTTTCAGGAATAAGGAAAAGTCACAAGGGGCTAAATCGGGGCTCTAGGATGGTGAAGTACTCGTGAAATATTCCTCTTTGACAGAAATTCTGTGACAACATTGGCGACTTGGGTGGTCCTGCATTATTGTGGTGTAATCGCTATCCATCAATTTCCCGGATGGGGTTTTCCGCGAACATTTTCAATTAAGGTTTCTAGAATTAACACATAGTACTGCCCTGTGACCTCAGTTTCTTCCGGCACAGAGTGTTGGTAGATCACTCCACGGCAGTCGAAAAAAAATTACGACCAGAGCTTTTCCAATAGATGGAGTAACCCTCGCCTTCTTGGGAGTCGGATAGGACTGTGAATTCTAAACAATGAGTGCTAGCCTGTTTCGTTTCAAAGTTGAAATAGTGCAAACATATCTCATTGCAAGTGACAACGAATTTCAGAAAGCCTTCCCCAAGTTCAGCCACGAGTCATTGCAACTCGTTACACACTTCGACTCCTACGTGTATTGGTTGTAGAGTCAAAATAGGGATTCATCGGACGCAAACACGTGTCGTTTGCTAATGGACATGCAAAATAGCGCCTGCGCCACCATGTGAGATATTCAACATGAGAGCAAGTTGATCGATGATTATACGGCGCTCGTCTCGGACAATAACACTAGCAGTGCTAATGAGTTCTTCTGTTATCTCCCTTGCAGGAGTGCCCACGTCTGTCTCCTTGGAAGTTGACTTGCGCACTTCACAAAATGCTTTGTGCCGTCTGAATGCCATGGCTCGAGATAAGGCTTTCTCACCGTATGTCTGCTGTAGCCGATGAAAACCCTCCGTAGCTGATTTCCATAAACGGACACAAAATTTTAATGTTGCGTTCTGTTCTCAACCAGTAACGTCAGCCGTGACTTAGCACAACTGCGTAGGACGGAATCAAATGACGAAACTTCAGGTTCTGGGACCCTATGTTACCGTACCGGACAAAATATTCTACGACCACTTTAAACGAAAGTAAACGAAGGGACGTGTTTTGCAATGTGACATAGCTGCAAACTTTACCCACAACCGTGTCTGTGAAAAAAAGAAAATCAGTCTCAATTTTGTTTGACTTGCCTATCTATAATAATAGCAATAATCCCCCTTATAAATTACATATTGTAGCCCAACAACAAGGAGGTGGTGAAGTGTGCTGCAAGTTATGGAGACCGCATATAGAAAATAATTTTTACTGCCCCAGATTCCCCTCCTCACCAAATAGGAAAATCCAACAGAAAAAAAAATCAGGTACAAATCTAAATAAGTTTAGTGTTAATAATTCTGAATTTCCCGAGCTAAGAGCAAGTAAGTTCGGAGCTACTAGCGTAGAAGAACCTGGTAAGGCATACAAAAGTGCCGGGAATGCCAACCAGCCAATGGTAAGCAGCCCGAATAAGTCGAGCAGTCGCAGAACACCTGCACAGAACATGTCGGTAAAGTGCTAAAATAACAGCATGTAAATAAATAACAGCATGATGGATCAAGTACTGAAAAACAATCTATTTAAGAAGAATATGATTTGTAATACTACGAAAATTTTAAGTATAGTTCTGACCTCCTGTACCAATTAGGAGGAATCAGAAATTTTGGAACACGGTTCTGACACTGCTGTTGAATTATGTGTGTTATTTTCAAGGGTGATACACACGGCACTACACGACACCTCAACATTTTAACATTTAACTTCAATGGCATTATCAAACAGAAAACCGAGTTTGCAAATTATTTGTACACTCAGAAGATGGGCATCGTTCATCATCCAAAAACTCACCTCTTTCACGGACAATAAGTTAGTTTAACGTAGCTATTTACGAGGTCTATCGTGCAGAGGAGGGTTGGATGCCTACGGTGGCTCAGACCCGTAATTCTCTCCCACATATTAGCCGGGTTTTAAAGCAGCCCGGTTTTGAAACCACAGCCATCAAGGTTAAAATAAACCCACTGATGGGTTTCTGAAATTTATATCTGCTTAAAAAAAGTCTGATATATTTCCTAAAACCACTGATTTTAGTAATATGTTTCTGGAAGATGTCCTGGTTATTCTTGAGGATGACCTGAATGCCAAACACACAGCCTTTGGCATTCCTCCGCAGATAACATCCGTGGATAACTGTTGGCCAGTTACGCGGATGATTTAGACGATTAACTGGTTCAACTGTCATCACCCTTCCTATGGGGAGGGGAAGAACTTATGAGACGTTTCCGACATTGGTACTTTCAAGGGAGTGTATTGTACGTGCAATATGTGTGTGTTGCGCTAGATTTGGACTCATATTACTAACAGGTGTTTCTTCTCCTACATGGGTTGCACATAACATTAACGCAGTTTGTCAAGAAGACCATCAACGGCCTACAACAAACGAACACAATTCCCTGCTCCCCACACACGTTGAAGTGGAGGTTGATAGCCTTACAAAATATTATAACACAAACATTACCGAAACCCTCATCACGACAAGTAGAGCTACTCAATTAATTATTATAATAAAAAGAAAAATAATTTTCTCAAGTTACAGCATAGAACTCAGTAATCATTTTATAATACCATGGCCAACTTCATGATCGAAGAGATCAAGACTAATATTCGGGACTACAACAACGTTAACTAGAAAAATGAAATTCTAAGTTCGTCTCCTAGACATAGTTCTGTGAGGAAGCCTGAGGGGTAATCCCCCAGTCTTTGAGAAAGTAGTGATAAGTATCTCCAATGGTCATTGCAATTTATTTGCAAATAACTTGGCCAGAAGAATTGGTTACACTATTGCCTTGGGAGGGGGGGAGTCATCTGAAGCACAAAATCAGTGTTGGGTTGTCTATTTTCTGGGATTTTAATTATATTCCAGTAGGACGGATGTATAATATTCAATGGACTGATATCTATAGCCATATTAATGGGCACAAAGATAAGAAAGAAGGCTCCTGGTTTCGACGGTATCAAGGCTATTGTAATTCAGATGCTTCTGTGGAATTTCATGTGTCTGTTTCTTGATATCATTAACGCATGTTGGAAACTGCAGTACTTTCCTCTGAGTTGGATGAAAGCTGTAATACTGAATATCCCTAAACTGGGGAAGGACATTCATAATGCTAAGAACTGCAGTCGATACCTGGGAAGTTCTTGAGGGAACGATTTCGTAGTGTTGTAATGATTTTCTCAATGGTAATAACATTATTCCAGATTTTCAGTTTACATTTAGCGAAGGACACTCCTGTAATTTACACCTGCTGAGGAAAACTGAGACTATTCTGGCAGTTTGGAATAAACATTCATATGCAACTGCATTTTATTTCGACATCCAGCGAGCCTTTGACTCCTTCTTGCATAATGGATTCATATGGGAGATTATCAAGGTAGAGTCCCCTCCCGGAATTTACAGGTTGGCCCAGCCCTATTAATTCATATACCGGGTGGTCAAAAAAAAATATTCCCCTATAAACGAGGTCATAGCGACCGCAATTGTGAAAGAAAGTGAATGAAACCTGACACGTAAATATTGCAAGGTATGCGCTCTGGAATCATGTACAGAACAGGAATGGAGCTTTCACGGTTGCGGTTCACGAATATTGAAAATTTCGAATGGCAACACTCATGTTTCGTAATCTCAATGTGATCGGCGCATCGAAAAACCGACAATGACGTTGAAATTTTACTGCAACATCGAAGTGAATAAATTACAGGCACCAATTACACAGCACCACGTGGCCACGACATCGCAACCAGTCCGTATAAATAGCAGTGACGTCTGGCAGTTGATCTAGTAATGTCTGGTAACGTGCGGGGGAACGGCACGAGAGTTTCCGCGAAACATCGTGGCAAACTGATCAAGTATTATTACATGAATAATCAAAATGCGCAGAGGCATTGCGTGTTTTCCGCCGAAACCGTAATCTACGACGAGGCCCGTGTTCTGTTCGAGCTGTGCGTGACTTGGTGCACAAATTTGAAGAAATAGGTTGCACTTGCGACAGACGTCGATCCGGACGACCACCCGTTCCAGATGAGGTGATTACAGAAGTGCATCACACGATTACTGACGACCATCCTGTAGGAAGTGCACTAGGTGTTTCTCGCATTCTCGATATTACGAAAGCTACGGTGTTAAAGATTCTATGAAGTGTACTCGACATGTTTCCGTATCGATAGCATCGAGTCCAGATGTTGCAAGCGGGTGACCAACAGCTACGTTTGGAACTTGTTATCATACCTCATTAGGTATGATAACGATAACAACTGGCCTCTACGCATAATGTGGACTGATTGAACACATTTCACTTTAACTGGCAAGGTGAACTCTAAGAACTGTGTGCACTGGGTGGATGAAAATCTCCATGCTTTGCTGCCGGAACCCTTACAGGAAACCAAAGTAACTATGTTGTGTGGCATCACAAGCACCTTCGTTCACGGCCACTACTTCTTTGAAGACGTGACCCCTCAAGGTGTTCAGACGTCCACTATCACGGATGCTCGGTATGCAGCTATGTTACGGAACTATGTCATTGCGGAGTTGCACCAGCGAAATGCTCTGCCTACCATCGTGTGGATTCAATATGGAGCTCCGCCACATGTTGCCAGACGTGTGAAATGTTTGTTACAATAGCACTTCGGTGACAGAATTATATCCCTCCACTTTGCGTTGCCCTGGCCACCGCGGTCCCCTGACCTCACACCTATGGACTTCTGGCTGTGAGGATACTTGAAATCACAAGTGTACAAGGGCCATCCTCGAACTCTGGCTTGAAACAAGCCATACAACCACAAATCCTGCGAATTCCTTATTCCGTGTCACATACTTCTGTGATGTGCACAATCTTCCGCATGAAATGTGTCATCTCTTGTGACGGCGGCCACATTGAGCTTTCTTAAATAAAGGGTTGTTTATGGTTTCTTGCCTTTCTTTCCTGTTTTGTCGCTCACGCTCAGGTTCTTTGCTAGTGCTCCTGCGCACAACGTCATTGTGGATTTTTCGATGCGCCTATCACATTGCGATCACGAAACATGGGTACTGCCATTCGAAATTTTCTATATTCGTTAACCGTAACTGTGAAAGCTCCATTCCTGTTCTGTACATGATTCCAGAGCGCATACCTTGCAATGTTTACATGTCAAGTTTCATTCACTTTCCTTCACAATTGCGGTTGCTATGACGTCGCTTACAGGGGAAGCTTTTTTATGACCACCCTGTATATACAGTATGTACCTGTGAATATTTTCAATACTCTGATGGTAGAGCCGTCCTCAACATTTTTCGATGGGTACAAATTATACAGTTAAGAAACTTCTCCAAAACAGTGTTGATGAAATTGCAAAGTTGTTTGAAATTATGGTTTTCTTTATGTTGAGACACACATTGTAATATACTCAAATTATTCAATACAATAAAATAAACTCTACTCATTTTTTCCCACAACGCAAAGTAACTTTATTTGCACCGAACAGTGATCAGGTTCATCTTATACTACTAAGACATTTTCACAACGGTTACATCAGACTTTGCTACAAATTCACAACTTCCACAGGCTTACATCAATTCTATTTTTAGTAGGGTTGCCACACCTCTTCCAACAAAGTCAACTACACCTGGGGAGGTTCCACATTTTAGTCCACATTGAACTGCAATTGGGTGTGTTCCACATTTTAGTCCACATTGAACTGCAACTGGGTGTATCCACACACTTAACTCACACATCTAATACATCCATGCTGTTGATCCACATGCTTGTTTGTATGATTTACACTTATTTCAGCCAATCACTTAAACACTCCTCCCTCTCTACCTTGAAAAATTAACAGTACCCCCTTCCCTATTCAAAATAGCTCAAAACCTATCATCCAATACCCTCCTAAATTAACTCAATGGCCCCCTTTTTTCCCAGTACCACTCTCCCTATCCAAAATTATTCCGTAGCCCCCTCCCCAACCTATAGCTTACTTATGATTGCCTCCTTTGTATTTATAGATTTGCATTCTCATATAATCCAGTTTTTTCAGTCTCCCCGTTTCTATTAATTGATTTTCACATTATCTTATTTTTATAAATTATAATGGATTCTAACATATACGTAGGCTGTGTAAAAAGAATCCGAACTTTGGTCGGGGAAAAATAGTTACGTACCTGACGGGGTCGGATTCCTAATCCCCTTCCAAGTAGGCCCCTTACACCTCCACACACTTTGCCCACCGACCCTTCCACTGCGGGAAGCACTTCTGGAAGGCGTCTTTCGGAATGCTCTGTAACGCCGTTGTCGGGTTCTTCATTATCTCCTCTCTGTTCTGAAATCGGGATCCTTTCAGTGGCATCTCTATCTTCGGGAACAACCAGAAGTCGGAAGGGGCCATGTCCGGAGAGTAGGGAGCTTGGCAGACAACCGGAATTCCATGTTTTGCCAAGAAAGCCTGGACGAAGTGCGATGAACGGGCCGGAGCATTGTCGTGATGCAGCTGCCAGTTTGCGACTTCCAGAGGTCTGGTCTTCTTCGCCGAACTGCATCACGGAGACAGCAGAGAACTCCTTGATATTAAACCTTAGTAACTGTTTA
>AZMS01S00028018.1:54670-66923 GCA_000661875.1 Acanthoscurria geniculata | reverse complement strand
AATTTCCAACAGCTCAGAACAACTCACCTGTACTGCCAAATAACCATCCAAACATACTAAGCCACTCAATTAAGGGTAAGTTGCAATCGGGAGTCCCTGTTCGGGCGCCAATTGTAGCAACGGGGAATTGAACCCAGGACCTTTCCGCTTCGGAGTCGAATGCTCTGACCACTGAGCTATTGCCACGTTCATGTAGTCATCACATCTGTGGCTTTACACGGCCAGGGTCGTTACAAGGTCCACATGCATTTTTTCAGGAGTTCAGTACAGTTTTTCATTTACCATGCGCATCGATTCCTCCAAATTTCTTGTGTGGACAAATTCAACAAAATAAAATATGCATTTGGCAATGAAAATACACAAAAGACAGTACTGTACTTACACTTTTTGCAATTTATTTATTTTGTGAGCGCTTTCGGTTAATCAGAGCCTACTTTCAGCAAGACGGAGCGACGACTAATACAGCGTTCACGTCTATTGAGCTTTTGCACGAAGTTTTCTCAAACAAAGTCATGTCAATTGGCCTCCCAGATCTCCGGACCTCTCCACACCTGATTTTTCCCTGTAGGGTGCAATGAAAAGCTCTGTGTATTCTGATTGCCCTCACACTCCGGATGAACTGAAGAACACCACTGAAGGATACATTCTGAATTTTGACAGCAATGTACCGTTCAAAACAAGACTCGGAGAGTCATGTGTGTCTGCAGGAACACCGGAGACACTTTGAATACATAATTTAACAGTACATTACAGGTCAAAACTGTTTTCATTTTTTCTAATGAGGTGCACAGTAACTTTTTGATCACCCTTCATGATTTACTAAATTTGAATTGCGGTTCCTATTTATAATATTCTTCAATGCTTCGCCAATCTCGTTTTGTAGTGTCTCACCGTCTCTCCGATGTAACAGTTTCCGTAAGTAAGGTTTATTTTATACACACTTGGTAAGTTGGGAGGGTATGGAGTGGCTTCATCCATGTTTAGGTTCTTATATCTTTCAATGTTTCCAATTTTGCAGTGGTTTCTACTTAATATTTTTTTTAGTTTATTGTTGGTTTTCAATTTCCTAGGAAAATCCCTAACGTAGGATTGACCTATATACACGGTCGAATCACATTATTATGACCACCCCCCATCGCGGACGTCACACTTCCTAAATAATCTTAGATTTCACTTGGGAACGTCACACTTTGCCAGCACATAAGGCGGAATATGCTGCAGACGTAAACAAAGAAACAGCCGCTGTCATCGGGAAACCACGCCATCTACCCGACTTGGAAAAATGCACAATAATCGGCTATTGGGGGAAGGGTGCCAGCATTTCCGAAACCACGGAATTTGTGAACTGTTCTCGTGCTGCAGTGGCAAAAGTGTTTCATAGCTGGACGAATGGGATCGCTGTGACCTCCAGACGTGGTAACTGTGGAGCCCCACAATCCATTGATCCCAGAAGTGAACGTCGGCTGCGAAGGTTGGTCCGTACCAATCGGCGTGCTACTGGTCATCAATTGGCTGTTGAAATGAAACGTGGGGCCATCAGAAAGGTCTCCAAATCAACTGTGTGGAGAATCCTTTTGCGCACTTGGCTCCGAAGCAGACGCCTGGTTGCTGTAGACGCCGTAGAACTGTACGTGCGGAGACTGGTTAATGTGCAACACATCCAAATTCTTGAGCTAGGGTTTGTGATGTGTCCATAATCGCCATGCGCACAAGATGTTTATCCTCGTCTTCGATGGTGTGACGGGGCCATGGGAATCCTTCACGTCGATTAATTCGTCTCTTCTCGACCCACTAATTCCATACTCACATTACTGTGTCCTTCCCACACTATCGCGAATTTCTCGGTAGGATAATCTGCTGTTCCGATTTGCCACAATTCTCCCACCATCAAAGTCGGAGACCTGTTGGTATGGCTGCTGTATCCGTCGACAAGGTATCCTTAAGCCGTCTGTGCACAAGACCGGTGGGCGAACACTATTCCAATATTTACCAGCGGCTCTTTGGTCTGTCCTCTTATACTGCTTTCTGGGGGCCTTACTGGCGCACATGATTTGCATATGTACTGCACTGCTAATCATTGACATGTACCCCTTTGTTCAGCAGTGTATATTTATGACTTTACAATACTTATGTACTTTGTAACCAAGCATGATATGTAGTAAGCGCCAAAGAGGCCTTCGGCAGGGGTGGACATTTCCGGGGGCACCTCCACCCTGATAAAGGTGTTTGATATCAGGAACCGGGAGGCGGTTTTACCCCACATACCGTTCCTTCTTCTCTACGGACTAGCAGGCGACTAATGTCCGATTTCACGACAAATCGGGATTCGTCTGTAAACAGAACATTGGACCACTGTGCCTGAATCGAACTCACTTGCTCGTAAAACCAGTGTAAGGGGCTCTTCTGTCCCTGGAGCTCAACGGCACACATGTTCTTGGTCTTCGTGCATAGAGATCTCTCGCATGGAGCCTTCGCCTCACAGTACTAGTCCATAACGGCTTTCTTATGAGCTGGTTTGTTGCTCGCATGTTACTCCGCGTGAGTTAAGCTATGTAGGTGTCATCGGAAGGAGTTGTAACGCTTGGGGTACCCGAATCAGGCCTGGGAACTGCTCCACTCCTTGGGAAGTGTATTTACATCCGCAAAATGACGGAATGGTGCACGCGAAAGAAATTCACTACTGCCGTGATGGGCCGCCGAGCTTCTAGTCTCCCCACCCCACGCCGCAATTTCGAATCTTCCAGACGTCTTTGCTGGGCCATGCCAATGAAAATGGCTATTTGGATTTTCAGCCGCCTGTGTTCATGTTGCACTGATTTCCTGCTGTGCAATCATTCCATTTTTACCGGCCTCCTCATTTGCATATTTCACGCGACGCCAATTACTATGCAACACGTGTTTAGATATTTGCATATTCTACTTGATCAGCACAGCAAGTTTGGAGCGCACAAATCCAGCGGTTGCGCTCGCTGTCCACTGATTTCCATTTCGTGCATAACTTTTGAAGGGCAGTGTAGTAAATCACATAATGGAGTGCGGGTGACTGAAGCCATGGAGATCTGCTTCTATTTGAAGAATACATTTCGGTGTTTGCAGTTAGTACAAGTCAACAATGCATTAGTGTTATACATTAGTGTTATTGAAACTGCAATCTGAAATAATTTCTTTTGGCTTTTACGCGTATCCTAGGTATGTCTTGAAAATGTTTTGACTTTTAATGGCTTTATTTTCAGATGTCACAAGTTGTCCGAATAATCGCCTTGCAGTTTTGAAGGACCTGACCAAATTTGATGCGGAATTCTTCTCAATGGCCGCCGGCAATGCAAATAGCGTTGACCCCCAGATGAGAATGATGATGGAAGTCAGTTATGAAGCCATAGTGGATTCTGGTAACTATGCACTACTGCTTCTATTTGAAGAATACATTTCGTTGTTCGCAGTTAGTACAAGTCCACAATGGATGCCAAGGAAATAAACTGCACCGCATGATTGATATAGGGATTCAACACCATAAATTTTACGGTGATTCTAAAATTTGTTTGCCAAACGGTTGGGGCATGTTCTGCTTATTCTGATGAACAAATGTCGAGTAAAGAAGGGAACGCTTTCCTTTCGCGATACAGCGCATTTTAGAAATTCAAATCAGAAACTGTGAGTAAATGAATAAGTTGTATTCCACTTTGTACTCAGCATCATAAATGAACAATACTTGGGTCGACATCAACAATACTAATTCGAACCAAATATATGAACAATAACAATGCAAGCAAACGAAGCACACAGAAATACAATATAAAAACTCAGGAAGATGCTTCAGACAGCTGTAGACATACTTCGCTCTCGTCGGTGAAGCTTCATTCTTGCTCTTCCCTTCGCTGTGGATAACATTTATTGTCAAGTATTTTTATTTATTTATCAAGGCAGGATGCCTATCGGCGTTGTACGATTTTTAGGAAGCAGAACGCTTAGTACATGAAGGTAGTGGGATTAGCGGCTTTCAGACCAAGTATTTCGGGCCGAAAAGAAGATTTTTCTAAATGGACACCCTGAGTATCGTACAGCATCCAAAAGACCTGGAACATTCCGAGTTTTCATGCCACCATCCACTAACCCTAATTGAAGGTCCTGTTCATGAGGCATCAGAATTGCATAAACACAGACCTTCAGTTGTCCCCAAACAAAGCAATCTAATGGATTAAGATCGGGACGTCATGGAGGACAGTACATTGGTTCTTCTCCGCCAATGCAGCTGTCGGAATAATATGCAAAAATGATATACTCTCGAAACCTAAGGCTAAAATGCACCGACCCACCATCACGTAGAATTGTAAGAAATTCCTGAAATTCTGCCCAGGAGTTTGGGTTGTAGATAAAGGACCGAACAGGTCAAACATTCATACGATACCTCTGCTGACAACGAACCTATTGACTGCATGGGGATTTTCCTGTTCTTGGTGGTGAAAGATATGAAAATTTTCTAGTTGCCACTTGAGTTTCCACTTAAGATTATGACTGAATTCATCATTAGTTAATTAAGCCATCAGATCTTCAATCTCCTTGTCGCCTGCTATCCTGCCTTCCCTTCACTACCTATGTTATATGTAAGTGTACGCTGGATCCTCACTATTTTTCTAATTTTTCTCAAACAATTACACTACTCAACTAAATTAGGGGATATTGCGTCCTCGACTATGTACGAATAGATATTCCAGATGCTTACAACAGAAATGAACACATGAGACAGAAGAAGCCCCGAAACATAAGAAAAAGAGGTAAACAAATGATGAGAGGTCATTTGTGGAATTATTGCGGCAACACTGAGTAAGTACCGTGGGACCTACAAAGAAAAACGTTACTCAGACACATGGAAAGAAGACCATAGTTGGGAGTATGACCACCTTCGACATCAAAGACAATGACACATCTGTTGGGAAGTGAGAGCACCAGGTGATCCAACAGTTTTGGAGGAATCTGCGTCATTTCTCTAGGTGAGCAATTTCCAGATTATGAAGAGGGAGGACATGGCCGAGCTTCCATGCATCTCCCGAGTTCATCCCACACATTCTGAATGGGATTCAGATAAGGAGACCGCAAAGGCCAGTCCATGTGATCTATGCCTACGTCCATGAGCATGTCTTTTAGCATCTGGGATTTGTGAGGGCATGCGTTATCGTCCATTAGATGGAAAGTATCACTAATTGCTGTTACATAGGGGATAACGATAGGTTGTAGAATTTAGTTACAATGGCAGATCGCCTTCAGGGATCCATTCCGTGTGGTGTAGATATCTGTAAGACACTAGTGCTGATGCCACTCCACTCAAGAATTTCACCACTACCAAAAGAATGTCTTTCCTGTGTAAAAAGTGCATTGTTGCGTGCTCCTCCTTCGCACCAGACCAGAATTCGACGATCCTGTAGTGTGTTTGTTGAACCTGAATTCATCGGTGAAGAGAGCTGAGCGTCGCTGCTCTCAGCCTCAATGCCAATGTCCTTCAGTCCTTCATCCCATGCTCTGCGGGGTCTCTTAGTGAACTGTACCGAGGGCTACGCAAACCAGATGCCTTCAGGCAAAGAGTCCTCTTCTGTCGAGTCGGTTTCGTATGTCTGTTGCGTGGATCCGTGGCATCCTGCGGCCGCAACAAACGTGCGTTGAAGGCCCTTTACAATTCGGCGGCAATTTCTCGCAGCAGTTAAATGCAAATAGAGGTTGTCAGACGCACTTTTTTCTGTTTGCCGGCCTTGTCTTCTTACTGTTCCGGTCTTCTGGAAATGCCTGTAGAACCTGCTGACGACGCTGTCCTGGAATGGTTCGTAGAGCATGAGGCTGAGTTCCGACTATCACCTTAGCCATCTAATTCCCCTGACATGACTCCTGTCGAACATCTGTAGTTTGAGTTGGAGAAAGCCGTTCGTGCTGCATCACCTCAACTCCTTAATTTACAGGAATTGAGGATGTGATATTGACACCTTGGTACCAGCTACCACCGGCTGACTACCAACAACACGTCCAATCCATGTCTCGCCGGGTGAAGGCTGTTTTGAAGTCGGGAAGAGGTTCAACATCATATAAGGTACGTGCTCATAATGCTTTGGCTGATCGGTGCATAACTATGGCGTCCTTCATGTACCTCTCTTTGGTATTCTTACCTTTTGCTATTTTCTGCATGTTCCTCCACTGTGTTTCCGTTACGTTTTCCGCACATGTGTTCTGCTATTTCGCTGCATTCAGTTTTTATGTTACGGACTGTTGCTTGATGTTCTGCTAATTTCCAACTGCCTCTCCGGACCCTATCCTAAATCATCTCAAAATCGCATTTAATATCATATACACCATCTCCCAAAAAAAGTAATTGGGCGCCCCATACTACGGAGTAATGGACTTGTCAATGTGCATCACGTGACTCGCTTCCTGTAAAACCGATAAAGGAGACCAAGTGAAGTACTGCTGCATGATAAGGCACACTGCAAAAAGCTAACAGAGTTTGATAAGGGTACGACTGATGGGTGTCACTTCCCCAGTTTGTCCAGCAGGTCTATAGCTTGTGACGTGTTTCCCCTTTTGTGTGACTGCGTCACTGGTATTATCCGTAACTGTACTCATTTCTCAATATATATGTGCTGTGTACGAATGTTAACTAACTTTAGCCTTAACGTAATCTATGTTGTACTGGAGTGGGCTTAAGTATCTTTTGATCAGCCCAAATAAAGAGTTTTACTCTAATTTTGTCTTACGTCTTCTTCTTAAAGTTTAGGTGTGCTGCTAAGTAATTCTTCAAGTGGTAATACTTCAAGCTACGATCATACAGGTTGCACTTTAAGTTGTGAGAATTTAGAGTAGGCTTCCCTACAAGCTGCAAAGCTTAGTCGGCCCAAATCGACTGTGGCGTTTATCCTGCGGAAGTAGAAGGTGGAGGGGCACTGTAAGAATGCTTCACGTGTAGGGCCTCTCCAGAAACTTACCACTAGGGATCGCAGAACTCTTCAATGGGGGATTCGGAGAAACCGGACACAGACAATGAGCACCCTGCATCAGGTATTTCCAGCAGAAGCAGCAGAAGTGAACGCTTCCATCACTACATTGTGTACCGAAACCCACCAGCTCGGATATGTCTGTAGTTCCACCGCACTTTCCCCCCATATCACAAAGTCCAATAAAGCTCAGGTATTATTTGCGGTGTTTTGGACCATCGGAAGTGGGCATTGGAGCAATGAAAATCAGACCTTTGATCGCGATTCACCGTATTTCTCTCAGATGGGCGTGTCTGGAGGGGGGGAGTCTCCCTGGGTAGCTGTTGCTGCTTGAGTATGTTGTGCCCATTATGAAGTACGGTCGTGGTGTGATTATAGCGTACGGCTGCTTTTCATTGTATGGCTCCGACCCGTTAGGTGTTCTTCGCGGCACTGTGACCGCAGAGCTTTATCGTAATATTCTGGTTAATGAAAAGCTCCCAAAACTGTGGAAGATTTATGGTCTGCACCCATGTTATCTCCAAGATGACAATGCCAGAATTCATATTGATGTAGATACTATGCAGTGGTATGAGGAAAAGAAATGTGGGCCTGACTTAAACCCTACTGAACTCTCGTGGTACGAACTAGACTGCCGGGAGAGATCCAAGCCGACACGTCCATCATTGCCGACAAAACTGGGTGACATGTTGGAGGAGGAATAATGGAGGCGTTTGTTAGGTGCAGTCCTTTGCTATCTTGTGGAAAGTTTACCCCAGAAAGTGGCTGCCGTGATAGGAGCACGAGGAGGACCCACGAAGTGCTGATGTAGGAGGAATTTCCGAGGAAATGCCAAGGTAAATTTCCAATTACGTAGGGGGGCCTGAAAAGTTCGTAGCCCGACCATGAAGGAGTGACGATGCGTGAATACTTTGTGTTTAGTTTTTTTAACATAGTCTCCTTGGAGGGTCACACACCTATGCCATCGGTGTTGGAGTTTCATGATTCCGTCGTGAAAAAACGTTTAATTTTCGTCAGGTGGGCTACGAACTTTTCAGGCCCTCCTCGTGCATTTTGGTAAATAGTGTACTTGCCATGATTGCCCACCTTTCCTCCTTTAACTGTGCACTGAGACTTCTAGTTGCTATGGTGGTGTCGCTCGGGTTGTACGTTATATTACACCCAAGTTTTTTTTAATTCTTCCACTGTTACACCAGTTACGTTACTGTTTTAACGATTGCAAAGTAATAGGTTTTCTCACTCTTTCCCTAATCGATGCTTTTTACTGTAGCCCTACTGTAAATATTTAGGTTTCTTTTTGCTTTCTTATACGCCTTATCCACATTACATTCCTTGAAAAAAAATTTCTTTTTGGCAAGTTTATTTATATTTTACAGTTCAGCTTCCAGCAAATTCTGGTCACTGCAATAATTAATAACAAGATGAATATTTCCATGAAGACCAGCTGGTTTTTGACTCGTGTTATGTGTCAGGTCTTATATTTATGCTTATGTCACAACAGCAGTTTCTCGAAAATACTGTGATCATCACCTCGTGGTCTGCAAAAATTGAGAGATCTAAGAAATGAAATCTCTTATTTTCTTCCTTATCCGTTGTGAATTTTACATCAAACTTATCTCATTCTCTTCCTCCCTCCTCATCTCAAATTACAACTGTGTCACCTACTTGCCTGTCAGAGAAATTCCGGAACAGGTTGTAACGGACGCTGCCCGTATAAAGCCATATGTGATGGTTGGATTACAAGTAGCTATAACTCAGAGCATTCCGCTTCGAAGCAGAAGGTCCCTTGTTCGATTCCAGGTAACTACAATTGGGGCCCAAAATGAGGACTTGTAGATTTAACTTCCAGTTTTGATTTACCCGATTGTGACTTATTTGGTGGTTTTGGCTGGTGATTTGGCCGTAGCTGTAATGAGGAGACAGTTTCAAGTTTACGTGCTAGATAACAATGAAACAACTACAACTACTGTGTTAAGCACGTTTATTTATTCACAAATTTAGATAGATCTTTCGACGGTAATGTAGCGACTTCTTCAGTATTAAGGTAAATAAGTCACTTTCTTAAAAGATGTTGCACTAAACTTTTTCTTTTCTTTCCGATAGACTCGTCGAGGTACCTTCGACGGGATAATAACCGTTTCTACATGTTCACAGGTGAAATGCCTATATTTTCTTTTTCTACTGTATCTCGTTTATTCACATGAACGCCCTGTTTCATGACAGTGACGTCATCGATGAGATATCTCCATGCAGACGACTGTTTAAATGGTTCCCCGTCGTTGATATTATGATTCCTTGCAGCGAAAACTTTCATGGCTTCATGATACCAAATATCTTTTATTTTATGATGTAGGCTATAAGTTATGATTTCATTTTCCATTCAGGTACTATATTGTTCTCTTTGCAAAGTTTTGCGAGTGCTGTAGTATTTTCTTTTATTTTATTTTTGATGTCCAGTACCTCGATCGTTCAGCATGGAAAAGAGGAAGGAGTCACGCGGTCCTACGTCGGGATTGTAAGCAGGATACGTCACTAGTTTCACAGGAGTATGCTTAAGAAAAGCTAACGTTGCATTGGCTGTGTGAGCAATAGCATTGTCATGATGCAGCAAAATGCCTCGCAATCCAGTGCGATGGCGTTTCGGATTTCGTCAAACAACTTGGGAACACCAGAAGTGGTGTTACAATTTGCAGTTACTTTTCTTTGGCCTTGCAGTACGATCTTGCAACAGGACCACTTGCTGTGACGAAGGTCCCTATTTTCGTACTGACACTTAGAGGCCTTTTCACCTTTCCAACAGGAGCGGCATCCGGGATACCCAAATGGACGATTGCTGCTCAGTTTGCGTGTCGAACTGATATATCAATGTTTCGTCTTCCGTCTCTATGTTAAAAACACTGTGTGAATCCCCAGTGTCAGAACGCTGAACCATTTCTTCCCACCATTCCACTCGAGCTTGTTTCTGTGCTGCGCTTAGAGTGCGTGGTAGCTAACTGGTAGAAATTTTCCTTTGTCTCAGGAGACTGTACAATATTGTTGAAACACTTGGCGAACTAATTCGTAAAAGAGTCTCTATGTCTTTATAGGTCACTCGGCCATCTTCCCTAATTAGTGTTTCTACTCGGGCGATGTTTTCCTCCATCACTGCCGTTAATGGTCTCCCATTTTTTTGCCATATGTAAGGGAGACAATGTCCGGCTCTTAAATCCACAAAACCACCGAAAAACTGTTGCACGTAAAGGAGCTTGATCCTCAATCGCCCGTGTTAAACGTTCCAGTGATTGTGACTCATTTATACCGCTCTTAAATTCGTATTAAACCGTTGCCCGAAAATGCTCCCTTGCATGTTCCATTGCGAGAACAGACTTACTATGCACTTCCCTTACTAGAAGGAGGAACAGTAGATCATTTAACGACGTCATAAAGATGAACTTGCTGCCACATAGAGCTAACTAATACAATTTCCAGCGCTCACCTTGTCTCTTTTTTTCCCTGTTATTTGTAGAGTCTTATCTCAAGTCTTGTCTACCGACCTTCGTAACCATCTTAGTTGTTCTAATATTGAAGAATCTTGTTCTTTCTGCTGCTTGCATATTTGTTAAATTTATTACATTTAACTTTACTACAACACCATTTCAATGAGATACTGTACCATTTAGATACAAGAAATGTCTCATTAGGTACTTTTTTCATCGATGTTGCAGGCTATGGCATTAAGGAACTAGAGGGAAGAAGTATAGGAGTCTTTATAGGACTGAGCGATCCTGACGCATCTGCTGTGGAAACCTGTAACAAAGGAATCATGGGTACCAAACATGCCGCTGGATACATAGCAACAATGGGAGCTAACCGTATCTCTTATAAATTCGGCTTCAAAGGTAAGTTATTTCTTCTGTATTCGATTTAAGAGGTCTACTGCTTTCACAAGATCTTCCGACAATCATAAAAAAAATTCAGAAGCAATACATCGAACATTTTTCAGGAACTCGAAATCTTAAGTTGTTATAAAGGTGCATCAGTGATCGTGCTTAAAGTTAAATTTCGTCTACTTTTATTGCACGTAATGCAACAAAATCGGAACAAAATAAAGCAAATACACGTAAAATACAACAGAAATAAAATTCACTCCGTGGAACAATAAAACAAATTAATGCAACGTGATAATAAAACAAAATTAACACAATAATAAATTGAAATAAAACTGTTACCATAATTAGATACTGTATCTATCGCACTACTTTTCGGTTGTTCTTCATTAGATCAACAGATACTGTATCTATCGCACTACTGTTCGGTTTTGCTGCCCTGTTTAGTTGCTGTGTACCTGTTCTTCATTAGATCAACAGATACTGTATCTATCGGACTACTGTTCGGTTTTGCTGCCCTGTTTAGTTGCCGTGTACCTATTCTTCATTAGATCAACAGATACCGTATCTATCGGACTACTGTTCGGTTTTGCTGCCCTGGTGTGCTGCTGTGTACTTGTTCTATATATTGTATCAATTTTATTTTGTGGTTGTAAATTCATTTTAATTATTATTGTATTATATTAATTTTGTGATAATAATTATGTGATAATTTTATTTCTATTGCATTTTATGCGTTTTTACATTATTTTATCCCCATTTTATTACATTGTTTGTAGTAAAAGTAGACTGATTTGAACTACTGCATGACTACACGTGTTAACTTTTACCATCCATATCGTTCTATGACACCTACTTCAGTAGCTTACAGGTAGGTACTGAAGCTTGCGTTTGTGCGTGTATGGTTGGGGGTAAGGCCTGATGGCCTTTCTGACGTCCATGTGAACGAACCATTCAGCTTATTTTTTCACACTCGAAAGCGAAAAACCTTCTTGGCACGTTCGAGTTTCGAACCCTACCTCATGTTTACAAGACGGAGGCCTTAACCACTGGAGGCCTGCACGTGTTGAATGGTATATTAATTTGACTAGCTTGTGCATTCATCTTGTTATGAAATTGCCCCATCTCAAGACTGCTTTGAAAAATGATACTTATTTTCTGTGAGGCCATGACAAAGACCTCTCAAAATTCCACAGCTGAAATTCCACAGCTGAAATTCACATTAATAAGCTTATTATGTTTGGACTGTCAACATAGCAACTTGGGAAAAGTTTACCGGAGGCATTATACTCGTATATCGCGATTAGCCACTAATAAAAACTGTATAAGAATTTGGCCTTATCGGTCTCAAGATGGATTCCAACCAGCATCTCAAGGTTTGTGAACCACATGCAGTACTACTTTATCACTGGGATA
>AZMS01S00026522.1:4138-14728 GCA_000661875.1 Acanthoscurria geniculata | reverse complement strand
GTTACTTCAAGTTCCTGAGCTACAAGGTTGCACTTGATATTGTATGTTTTCAGGGTAGGTTTACCTCACATCCTCAACATAATTTTTTTTTTATGTATGCATAATCTATCAGATACTTGTTAGTCTCTATCCGCATAAAATCATGCTGCAAATGTTGATTCATTTACAGTATGTTTGTAAGACCTCTAGGAGATTAATTTTCTGCAGTTATTCAGTACAATAAACTCCACTCACTTTTGTCCACAACGTAAAAACTTTATTTCTTTATTTTTCTCGACTAGTGACTAGTTTTAACTTATTTCATTAAGTCATTTTCATAGAGGTTACATAGAGTTTACACTCTGTGAAAATGACTTAATGAAATAAGATGAAACTAGTCACTAGCCGAGGAAAATAAAGTTTTTACGTTGTGGAAAATGTGAGTAGAGTTTAATTTACTGGACTGAATAATTGGGGTATATTACAACGTGTCTCAACATACAACCGTAGATGAATTTTCATCGTTGTGTATACCATATGTGAGAATATCCCTCTTCACCCAGTATTTTTTTAACGCTCCTTGCCTAGTTATATCTACAATCGTTTGTAGAATTCATTTTTTAACAAGATTTTGTACACAATTTAATGTGCACATCTTTTTTTTCACATATCTCGTTAATATGCAGTTATGAAAATATATGTAATTTTACAAAAATAAATTCTAATTCTACTTGATGATGTGATTTTTTTCGACGAATACTGAATGCATTATGCGTAAAGTGTCTCAAACTGGCACCAGTGTAGTCATCATTACTTAAACGTTTTGGATGTACATAGAACTGCATTTGATCTCACAAGATTTTTCACCTCAGGCCAATTAATCTGTACTCTTTGGCGATTACGTAATCAGCTTTTGGGTCGAGATTAACGACCTTTCATTGACACCTTTTAACGATCGCTGGTGGTCCACGTGGGCTAAAGTTATCTAAATTCCAGGCAAATTTAAATTGCAGATGGAATTTACTTTTGTGACACTAGAACACTGGGACAGTTGCTCATACATCGCCATCTGCCTTTTCTCTAACAGCCCTTTATATCTCCTGCTCCTTCTTCATTTTCTGCACCACATGAAAAATGAAGTCATAGCTGCCAAAACCACATGTGTCATAGCTGCCAAAAATTTCGGGTAAGTCACAGTCGAGAGTCAAATCCGAGGTCCTTCCGTTTCAAGTGCCAGTTCGTAAATATTAGTCTCTCCCGGACTGGATTCAAACCAGTGGTCTCACGTTCATGAACCATGTGTCTTACCACTAACTAGGCCACCCCTGTGGCCGAGCGGTACAGCGCGTGCACACCTGAGGGTGGAAGTGGCATGCTGTCCTGGGGACGGGGTTCGAATCCCGGACAAGTCATGAATGTTGTCTATGTATGGTGCTTCGAAGGGCACCTTAAGCCATCGGTTCCGACTCCTAATAGCCCAAAACTACTCGATCATAAAAACTACTATTTAAGTAAAACTACTCGATCATGGGGTCGTAAAACTACTCGTCAAACCAAACCACACCACTAACTAGACCACTAAGGCAATTACTCAAAGTCGCCATTTGTCTCTTCTCTAGTAATTCATTACACGTTTCTGACCAGAAAATTCAGTCTTTAGTGCTGGGGTGATTGTCACAGAATATGTGGTCTAAATCAGTCAGATATAGTCATATATATCTCCGAAAAAACCCATGAACTCGAATGCGCACCTAAAAACTGTGGAAAGGATGAAATTATCCATTACCTCTGGAATAGCTATTCTATATTTTCATTGGAGGCTTTCATTTTTATTTTATTTCTTTTATTTGAATGCATCAGAAGATGTAATCCCTCTTATGAAGCATGATGACCCTAGTTACGCAGAATACTGCGGACCCATATCAGTTTTACCGATTTTACCCAGAACGTTTCAAAAGCTATTCATAAACAGGCTTAATCGATTACTGGGAGAACTTGCATTTCAAGTACCAATCTGGATTTAGGAAAAATTACTCCACTAATGTTGTACCCTTGCTAATTTCTCAGAAGACCTAAAAAACTCCTTTGATAAGGCTATTATGCTGTTTGAGTCTTCCTTGATTTCAGAAGAGCCTTTGAAAAGTAACCGCAATATCCTGTTAGATGAACTCAGTAGCCTCGATGTTACAGGTGTAGGGCGCAATCTGTTATCAAGCTGCCTTAAGAATCAAAAGCAGTTTGTATGAATGGATATTCATCTGAATATCTCAAGGTTTCTCGCGAATTCCTCAAAGTTCTTTTGTGAGTCCTCTCCTTAATATATGTCAACAGTCTTCATCTTAACATATATTCTGGAAAAAACTGTATGCCGATGACACAAATGTATTCTACAGTGAATGCAACTTAACAGCTGTGATCAACAATGCAAAGATTTGATAGCCGGTCTTTCTGAAGGACCCACGTTTTTGACAATTAAAATATCACAGGCAAAGTACTCAACAACACACACACAATTTAGAATTTTTTTACAGTCTTGACCAGTTTCGCAATTCCAATATGGTGCATGCTCATAAAAAAGTATCATTTGCAAATTCAACTCAGAAGTACAGCTATTAAAAGCTACAGTTTAGGTGCATAGCTGCCACATAGCTTTGGTCCCCTTGGCTTGCCTATTATATCACTAAAAAAAAAAAGAGAGACCATATGAGTGATACAACAGGCAAATCAAGCCAAGTTGACCAAAACTATCCGGCAACTGTGCACCTAAACTCTAGCTTTTAATAGTTGTACTTCTCAGTTCAGTTATTGTAGATGATACTTTCTTGCGAGCGTGCACCGTACTGGAATTGCGAAACTGGTAAATATTGTAAGAACATTTTTAAATAAAATATTTTGTCAAAATGGTTTTTTTTTCTGAGTACTCTGTGTGTGATATTTCGAAAAAATTTAATTATCCTTCGAGACACCCTGTTGTAATAAGCAACTATTTCAACAGAAAAACTCGCACACAGTATTTTTCTTTGCGACTTTATAAGTTTGTTAATGGCCTTTAAATGTTGTGCCTGAACTTTCCAGGCATGATCACAAGGCAAGGAGTTTTTACACACAGAATTATGAATTAAGATTGCCAAAATATGAATTAAATCAGCCAAATATTAACAGAAAAAAAAGGATTTAAATAGTGTTAATTCCTAATTCAGTGAGTAAAAACCCCTTGCCTTGCGATCATGCCTGGAAAGTTCAGGCAAAACATTTAAAGGCTATTAATAAAGCTTATAAAGTTGCAAAGAAAAATTTCGTGTGTGAGATGAGTTTGGCATCCTTGAGGGAACACTTTGGACCTTTTCTTAAATTATGGCAAACTGTGTCTATTTTTCAGCTTTTGAAAATGCATACAATATGTCTGATACAATAAGAATATCAATGGGAACCTGTCCCCTTTTCGACCTTGTTCTGGATCAACATATACCATTACTACCAGACGCGCTAAAAACCTTCCTCTTCGTCTTCCCCTCCCTCGGATTAACTTCAAACTGTACAATATTGCATACCAAAGGGTTAAGTTATGGATTAGCCTTGACATCACTATCTGTAAATCCTCGTTTTCTATTTCGAAAAAGAATAATATCTGTGAGCCCTGTTCCAGCTGCCTACCGCGACAGTAACTTCACCTTCACACACTCTCTCTCTTTTAGCCTCCTTGTGTTACATTTTATATTCCTTCCTCCTCCTCTCCTCTTTCTTCCATCTGTGTGTGAATCTACTCCAAGCTTAAACTTTTAAGAATTGATCCACTGTTGTTTTCCAGTCTTTCTTGCTCTCTTCCAACTACCTGTCCACTCTGGAACTAGGCCTTTGAACTTCAATTGCTATCTGCCTGGTTCCACCAATATTACTTCTTCCTGGTGTCGATACAGGTTAAAGTCTTTTAAACTGTACTTGTAAAATTTACTCTTTGTACCATAATGTTTCATTTATTTTTTTACAATGCATCGATTCTGACTTAGCATGTACAACAAATATTTGTAAATAAACTTCTTATCTGTTGAAATAGTTATTTTTACCCTGACTGGGTAACATATTCACTTCCACGCGTGCCATGGAGCCAGAGGTATTATCACGTTACTTGCTTAACCTTTTATCACTGGTTACGACCGGGACATTATGCGAATTCTTTTTATCTCTGCTGATTATGTAATGCAATTGTATGTGTCTGGTTCAGATCTAATAAGTATTTATTTATCTATTTATTCACAGAGCTGAAGAGACACCTCATCGCTCTCTGAAATTCTTAAAAATCGAGATTTGAGTTCTGAAAGTGTACGGAACTGCTATAATGTCAAGAGGGGAAAGAAAATGGGCACCGAGAACTTGGATGACGTCATTCCTACCCAGTTTCTTCGTAACGAACGCTTAAAGGAATAACACAAGAAACTGATATCATAGGCAAATAACTTTTGCCTTAGTACATTTCATTAAGGAAAGTGATTTCTAATAACTTCATTATTTAGTTGCATTATCGTGCTGTGTTTGCTCTACAGTGAACATATTCATTTGACATGGTGTATTAAAAGGAGTCTCTTTCATCGTTATCAGAACAACGAATGAATAAATAAACTACAAGTAGATAAAACTCGATAAAATAAAGTGTGGGCGTTGGTTCTGAGCGATATCATAAAGTGGCTTTCCTGTCAAAAGAAGCCCACGCCGTCCAGGATCAGACGAACGTTGATGTTATATGGGAAACTTGTCCGATGAGGGGAAGTGGGCGTTAAAAGTACTCAGCTGTTGAAAGGCGCATGCCCTAACATGTTTGGTCAAGAATATTTAATTATGTACATGCAACATATGATTCGTGAGACGCCAGAGCAATCATGAGTTCACATAAAGGGAACAGACTTTGTAATTAAAATTTTAATACGGATTATTTATTAAGCGTGAAATTACGCAGGAGAATTGTTTGCTTGAGGTACAAATCCCATTTCAATGCTCTGAAAACAATTTACGTAAATTTAAATACTCAAAAGTAAATGTTATAATGCTTTCCAAGGATAAGTGACTTTGTCTGTTGGTCACCATACCAACTAACTCTTGCTTCTTTGGCACTTATCTCTGTTGTTAACGGAAACGAATAGTGTTGAGCTGAGCTGCGGTTTTGAGGATCAATGCCTTAGGAAAATAGTTCACTACATTGAATAGTCTTTCAGGAAACGGATATAAAATTTTTCAAAATAACACACACAAAAGTAATTGTCAAGAACATGAACCTTCAGAAGTGGGCTTTGTGTAGAAACTTTTCTCCTGTGTCAAAGAAATTACTCAGATTAAAAATACTTATAAAAATTCCTATATACCAAAAATAAAGAAATTCTACTCTCTTCGCACATTCAGTTCTTAAATTTTATTAACAGTATCGCGTAGAAGTACTTTCATCGATACATTATCGACATCCTCTGCTACACGTACTTACAGGTACCTCTTACAAAACTGTAAATTCTGTAGCTTGGATGTTGATCATGTATCGATGAATATACTTCTACATCGATAAAAGTACTTCTACCAGACGTTTTAATGAAGTTTGTGCATTGAACGTGCAAAGACGGTATAATTTCTTTATTTTTGGTATATAGTATGTGAACATAGAATTAACCAAATATCTGTATAGTAAACTATAAATTGTTCATTTTCAATTAAACGTGAGCGTGTAGCGACAAAGCGTACCCTGAAAAACTATTGAAAATCAGTAAAATTCACTCTAATATTTATTGAAAAAATCTGTCTCAAACGTTCTTAAAAGATTTACTCGGTAATTCGTGTAAGTAAGAAAAAACTTGATTTCAGTGCAGCCTTCAAAAGCATAGGTTCTAAAGGTAAGCCTGTTGAAATCAGCGAGGTTTGACTGAAAAGTTCAGAAAAATAGCCTTGGGCGATTTCCTTGTAGTTTCAGCTGGTTTTGAATATTAATGCTTTTTTTTCCCCCCCAGGTGGTCAGTTTTATATTAGGGACGGTGACATGTCGTAATCAATACCCTGCATAAATTGTTATTGTTTTATGAAGAGCAATTTTCTGTCTGAAGCGCTTACATATTTTCCTTTCTATTTACAAAATTATTATAGATAGATATGAACATAGATTTTTTGAATATTACGGTACTGAATATTTTGAGAATTGCATTAGACACCTAAAAATACCTGAATAAATTTTTATTCAAAGTGCTCCAGTGATGACTCACCGTGAAAACTGGGGACGAGTAGCAAGGCTAGTTATGACCTCGCCATTTACAAATCAGAGATGTATACTCACTCAGATGATGTACTACACACACGCACATGCTTAAGCAAGTGTGGTGCTTAAGCATGTGTGTGTGTGTGTGTGCGCGTGCGTATGTACTTACTGGCTATTCTGAAACACTTGAGGACTATATTCGTTAAAAATCGAAATCTCAAGGGGGAAAAAAATCTTTACCATTTAATCTGAAAACCACATCTCTCCTAACCCAATACACATCTTTGCACGGTCATACAGTTGGTCCCCCTCACTGAAATGGTGCCCCTTCGGGTGGCATTTCCCTTTGTAGAACAGAAAATGATCAAAATGTGCCGAATCTTGCGAATATGGGGAACGGTGAAACATTTTAACGCCTTCCCGTCCGAAAAACAGCTTGCCAATAATCGGTTTGTGTGCAGCAGTACTATCGTGAAGCAAAAACCAATTACCTGACTAGGCCGCAAACTTCTTTTCAATAGTCTGTCCATCACTCCTCAGTAAAATTCAGAGTTAATTGTTTGTCCTTCCAGTAGAAATTCTTTGTACACAGCTCCTTACGAAAAAAAAAGTCGCCAACATCGTTTTGGTTTCAGGCTTGCAACGATCCAACATTTTTCGCCGGTACAGCCCCTTCACCGGGTCGCTTATACCAGCAAAACATGTTGAATCATGATAGTGCTTTATCTCCACAAGCTACACAGAACATTGCGACTGTTTCGCTTGCATCTTTACCTGGCTTTAAAAAGAAATTTTATGGTCACTTTTTAAGTATTTGAATCCATGATGAGCCGAATTTACTGCACCAACACTCCAGTGCAACCGCTTTATTCACATTGATGAAATTTGGCACATAGCCAGTTCAAATTCGAACAGAGGCCAATGAATGGCTCTGATGGTATCTTTAGGAACGTCAGTCCTAAAACTTGCGGGCATATCTTATATACACTGTGAGGTTCTAGTGCAGAGGCCAACTAAGATACTAGAGTACACGACTGTGTATTTTTTTTTAATGGTGGATATAGAATGAAGAAGCCTTGGTTCGATCCCAAGCACTGGCAGATCTAAGATCGTTTTCATAACACGTAGTCACACATAAGCATCAAACCTATGCATATATTGATAAATTATAGATTAAAGTTGGACGAAAAACCTGTAGGTTTTGCAAACGTTATTCATACAAATACCAATTGATGGAACCCAAATTATTTCTAGTAGAAGGTACAGGCAGAGATGGGGTGGATGTAAACCTGGTTGCAATAGGGTATGTTTCATATATTATTTCGCTTCATTCCATCACCAATAAAAATATAAAGTAAATAAGTCAAGCTCACGGCAAAGGAGAATTTTTGTGTGTGTGTGTGTGTGTGTGTGTGAGAGAGAGAGAGAGAGAGGGAGAGAGCTTATCTTATTTGCTCTACGTATATGTACTGTATAATGCAGTTCAGATCCACTTGTAGGAGGAATTCAAATCTTGATCGATGAAAACGTTTCGTTGCTTATTCCTCCTTTGGTTTTCTTTACGTGTTTCCTCAGTTTCCTTTCAGGTATAGTGAGATGTTGAATAGTGCTTTCCAATCCATGTGTTCCATGCTATTTTTTTAGCTTGTTTCGTGAAGAAATATGGGGATTTCTGAAACTTTCAAAAATCATGCTTCTGAAAGAAGCAGAAGATTAAAAGATGCCAGCAGTAGACTTTTGTGTTATGCTATACTGATCAAAAGTATCAAGACACCCTTGCGATTTGCAGAAGTGACTGTACCCGATACAGCCGCTGCTCGAACAGGAACAAACGGAGCACCCCTGACGAATCGTAGTAATCATACTGATAGAAGAATGAGTCTTTCGGAAGAGCTCGCTGACTTTCAGTGGAGATCCATCGTAGGTTTCCATCTTTGCAACAAGTCAGTTCCTGAAATTTCTGCCCTACTACAGATGCCCGCGTCAGCTGTAACTGATGTTATTGTGAACTGGAAAAGCCTAGGAGCAAAATAGGGTAGTCATAAATTTGGAAGTCACAGAAATGGGCAGACCAGGATCACCGAATGCTGAGGATCGTGTGCGCAGAAATCGTACGTCTACGGTTGCAAAAATCGCTAAAAAAATTCCATATGGCTTCTGAAAACCATGCCAGCACAAGCTTGTACGTCAAGAGCTGAAAGAAATGGATTTCCACTAGCGACTAGCCGCACACAAGTCAATAATAGCCGGGATCAACACCAAGCGTTGAAATGATGTAAAGCTCTTCGAGTTCACTGGAGTGATTTATCAAGCTTCATAGTATGGAAGTTTGATGGATGTGTTTATGTTTGGCGAATGGCCTCAGAAGAACGCTATCTTTCGCAATGTGTAGTGCCAACTGTGAAGTTTAGTGAAGGAGACATCCCAGTATGGTGATGTTTCTCATGCTTTGGGCTAGGTCCTGTGGCTCCAGTCACGGGGACTCGTAAAACTAAGGCCTATGAGAACATCGCAAGGAATTCTGTTTCCAACTTTGTGACAACTGTTCGGGAAAGGGACTTTCCTGTATCAACGTGGCAATGCATTTGTGCATAAAGCGAGGTCCGTACAGAAATGGTTTTGTAATATGGGCGTTGAGCAACTTGATTGGCCTGCACAGAGCTTAATATCAGCCCTATAGAATACTTAACGGATGAGCTGGAACACAGTTTGAAAGCAAGGCCTCATCTTCCGACATCAGTAGCCGAACTCACTACTACCCTCAGTGAAGAATGGAAGAAAATTACCACCACGACTTACCAGTTTCTAGTGCAAACCCTTCGCGAAAGGGTGGACCAATTGATTACACTGCCCTTCAAAAGCTAAGGACGAAATGCAAATCAGCGGATAGCGAGAGTATCCGTGGATATGAACGAGCGAAACTTGCTGCGCTGATCGAGTAGAATATGCAAATATGTAAACATGTACCGAACAGCAACTAGCGTCGCGCGAAATATGCAACGAGGCGCTCTGTAAAAACGGGATGGTTGTGTCGAAGGAAATCATTGAAACAGGAAAATTTGCAGCGATAAATTCGAATAGCCATTTTCATCAGCATGGCCCATAGAAAAAGCCTGGAAGATTGGCAAAGACGACGTGCGATGAGAAGACTTGAAGCTGGCCAGTACATCATGGAGATAGAGAATTTCTCGCAACCTTCATGATGGAGTTAGATGTTGAAGGGAAAGGATAATCTTAAGGGAAGAGGTATGGGCTTAATGAGTGTAATCGAAAGGATGAGTGTAACACCGGGAATAAACTTAACAAGTATATTAGACAAATGCGACAGATTTAACAACAAAGAGAAGAAACTTAAATGTCGTTTTAAACTCCTTGGTCACAGCAGGCTGTGACCTTGACTTATTTCCTTCATATGTATTATGCGGTTATGACCCACCTGTGTGAAGAGTTTAAAAATTGCATGATATCAGTTGGGTTAAAGATGGTTTGTCGCACATAAATTTGGCAGGCGTTCCGCCTTCTTAAACTTGCTGCAACGCCACCTGACGGACGAAATGAGAGGCGCTTCTGCCTTGATTGCAACCGCAAATAGTTGGAAATAAAAATGCTGACTATAAATAGCAAGGCACAGCAATGTTAAAATGGGAAAGGAGTTCCACTGATGAGGACTAGTTATGTCCGAAACAGTTCTGTCTGGAACAGTTTTTCCTTTGCTATGACCTTGACTTATTTCCTTCATATTTAAATGTCGTTAATCGTAACAATTAGTAAGACTTAGCAAAGGCAGAAAGTGAAAAGCAACGGAAAAAATGTGACAAATGGGTAGGTGTGTACAGTCACCGACCGATATATATCAAAAAATAGAAAATCATCAGAACACTTAGTAAAACTTAACAAACGCAGAGAAAGAAAATCACCGGAGAAATGTAACAAATATTGTAGGTGTGTATAGTCGTATAGTCACCTACAGTAATATAGCGAAAAATATAGAATCACCGGATGGTTGTTGTATAATTAGTATAAATAAGTATATAAATGGGGCCTCGGGTTTATTGCCCGGCTCCCCTTACCTGGTCGTCACATAGATGGTGGATATATCTCTCTAGGAACAAGATTAGTTCTCTGAGAACTTCCTTGTCCGTCCCTCGGGGTCCTTAGTAGAACTAACATTTCATTGTAACCATCACACCTTCACGAAAATCTTCTGTAGTTGGCGGTTTCCGAGCATCTGGTAACTCAGTGTCCCTGTGTCTCTTTGTGGTCTCAGATACAGTTTGGCGAGTTAATGATGTTTCCTTTCATGGAGGTATCGCGGGCACTGGTTGTGCCCCGTTAATAACTGAGTAATCTCAGAGGAGTCAATTCAGCTGTCCGAAGACGGTTCC
>AZMS01S00026382.1:259709-272240 GCA_000661875.1 Acanthoscurria geniculata | reverse complement strand
GAAGAAATGTTAAATTATTTTTTTAGTTCACTCCAATCGTCCAATATTTAAAATAAAGTATTCAGCACAGTCTCGTATCATTAAAGACAGTAACAAAATTTAGGACATTTAGTTGTTTAATTTCCATGACATTTCAGTTTATTTTCTCCAATAAATTTTTAGTCACTTGTGGTGAAGTATCGCCGAAATCCATTTTTTAAATTTTAATTTAGGCATATTCTGGTTCATACTCTGTAATTTTATGTCGTCTCAGTGCGTTGGTAAGTGCACTCTCCAAGAATTATGACTTCAACTCCCAAGACCAAGTAGGAAGGAGTTTTTTTAGGGACACTCTTTCAATTTAAGTAACTCCAAAAACAGTTTCAGTGATGTAACCGCAGAGCCACTGACAACACTGTATATTATTCAGTTTTCTCGCTACTTTATTTAAAAGAGAACTATTCCACCTTGAAATATCAAAAATACTAAAATTTCTGTTTTTCATACAAAGTCACATGATTTAAAAAAAGTAAAGCTTCGATAATTCGAAAGTTTTAAATTTGAATTTGTGGTTAATTCGAATATTTCCTCTGGAACCTTCAATTCCCTATAGAAGAAATGTAAAAAATCCTGTTAATTCGAAATGTTTTTTGGTTAATTCGAAGTAAAATCGGTGAGATGTTTACCAAAAATCACCCGCAGTAATCAGATGAAATGTATGTTCAGGCACTAACGTTGATAGGGAATTTGTTTGTTAGCAGTCGGCTAAAAATGACGGTTCAAAGTCAGAGAAATAATCCCCCCCGAATGAAGCAGAGGCTCCAGTGGTTGGCAGGGCTACTGACACGATCCAGGCCACGGCAATGCCATCACCAACTCTTTGTTTATCCTCGCCTCTTTATTTTCATTTACTCGAGATGACTAACTTAGCTTACAGTTGTGATTTCACTTTTTCACTGACTACTACTTCTGGTGACTTGTGAGTGGTTTAATTGCGTGTTACACTGTTTAATGAGTAATGATGGAATCTTCTATTCCCACGAATACAAACGTACGCATTTTTTCATCATATCTCTGTACAAAAGCAATCCTCCCATTCTCAGTACAAAAGCATTGAATATCTGTCAAAAGGTGGAAGTTACCGGTGAAGTAGAAAAGGGTTGGAAGAAAAAGGCTGAGATTGTGAAAGACTTAGAATTACTCCAAATAAGCTATCGACTTATCTGAAAAATAAAGAGAAACTTCTGATCAGCTAGACTCAGTGTCGTAAAAAAAACTGTAATGTAATACTGTAATGTAATTGTAATTAATACTGTAATGTAATTGTAATGAATACTGAATTGTTTGTTAATTTACTAATACAGTATTATATTTTAATTACATATTTTAATGTCCGTGTTCAACTTGCCTAATTCAAATTTTTGGACAATTCGAATTTTTCGATAATTCGAATTTTTATGCGGTCCCTTCAGCTTCAAATTACTCAAGTTTGCAATATTACGTTACTGAAATGTCTTTTTGACGTCATCCTTATCCTCTTATATCGATTTTCCTTAAAGTTAAACGTTTTTGACATCACCTCCTCTTTACATCGTGTTCCATAGTTACTTTCTAGTACGTGTGTGCCTAGAGAGTGTTAACGGTTAAGGCAGTGAAAAACAATTTGAGTGATTTTGCAAGAAGTGTAAATATTAAGGCTGTGTAAACGTCTGGCATCACTAAAGATATTCAGCACAGTGCCGATGTTCAGCTGTGTAAACGGTTACTTGTTAAAATTGCGTTTAAATGAATTTTAGAACAGATCATAGTTTCTAACACCGCGAGATTTCGGAATCGCATGAAACAGGCTGTCTGCAGAAATTTTCACCACCCTGAGACACGTCAGAACACATTAAAATAAACAGACTCTTTTGAAATCACTGAACTCAGTAACCTGCAACGTTGCCTCTTTGGCAATGTAACAGGAATGCGACACTTTGCCTCTTTTTAGAGACAAAGCGTTGCAAGCTCATGAGTTTGGTGATTCCAAACTATCTGATAAAGAAAAAGAAAGTCTTTTGATTATATCTAGTTTGTTATGCTTGTTTTTCATGAAGTGGCATTCTTGACATAACAGTTAATAACCTTTGTGACCTCTGCCGTGTACCAATATGATATGATTTCCAGGGAAGACATCTTGTTACAGTGCTTCGGAGGAAACCCTTAAAATGGAGGTCTAGTCTGTCATTACTCAGAAGTGTTGCTTTGTGCGGTAACATCACATACCTACTCGCAATTTATCATTCACTTAAGACTTTTGCGGAATTACAAGATGTCTGGTTTGTTTCCTTTCTTCTTCGTTATGCTACAAGTTTAAGTGGAATAGTACTCCAACATTCAGAATCTCTCGATAACACTCACTTTTGCACTTTTAGCAACCACAAAAATATTTAGACGTTTTAATTTACATGTAAGATCATATACATTTCTTTTTCTTTACTGTTTTTTAATATGAAGACTAATACATATGGGAAATTATGTATCAGTATAGAAAATACTAAGTCATGTTTTCAACGGGGATATGGAATTGTTCTGACTAAGATGAATGTTAAGACCAGCTCAGTTAAAAGAGAAATATTAAGAAAATCACAACTACTGTGTAACAAAAAGTTTACATTCTCTCAACTTAACTTCTTTTTTTCTGTGGGGAGGGTGGTGGAGGTGATTTAATATTTGCATACACGTAGCTCTGAAACGGGCTGAGCTCAAAATCTGAGAATCAGTGAGTGGCATTACAACATTAGCAAAAGTACCGCATTGACTTTCAACTTGAAATCGGTCACGGGTGCTCTATTTGGAAGCAAATTATCCAAACACGTTACACGTAATAATTCAGAATGTGCTGACATAAATGTTAAATCAAATGGCTTTGTCAGCAAGAAGTGAGAATATAGTTCAGAAGAAATAAATGTTAAAACGTCCGGATTTCGGAGGTGGCAGCTAACTGGCAAGAAGTGTTCGATGGAAAGCATATCCTGCTAAATGACTTTCAAATGATATTCCCCATATTTCGCCTTTAATAGTATAACATACTTAAATCGGGAAGCTTTAGCACTGACCTTCATGACAGGTGGCACCGATGGATGGCACTTCTACTCAGTAAGCTCTTTCATAAGATCAAATGAAATCCGGTGTTAGATTTAAGGCAAAGTCTATAGACTTTGCCTTGAAGAGCTTCGTGTATGATAGTTTAATAGAAGAAACTGTGGCCTCATACATAAAGTTTTCTGACCTGCGCTGTTTCAATGTAAGGCCAGTAAACCAAAGAGAGTAATGAACATAAGTTCCAGTTTCTCGGACCTATTACTGAGCAACTCGAATCTCATCATATTACTGAGTAATTTTATAATCATCAAAGAATCATAAAACTCATCAGCCGTTTAATCGGTAATGAATCATGTTTATCATTACTACCAAATTTGCCTTATTTTCAGTTGTCGCCGCAGAGAATCCATCGAAAGAGAATTACATATTGTGTTTGCAGTTTTCTAGTAGGACGATTCATTACAGAATCTACCATACCAGAATAAAAAAAAAAAATGTAAACATGTTAGTAAGAGTGTTAACAGCTTTCTGTGTCGTCACTGCTTTTAAATCGTCAATGTCTTCAATGAAATAATCACTGCGCACCACTACGTAAGTCACTAATTTCTATGTCAAATCACCCAAATATTAGACAACTGCAAAAATTATCGGAATGTTCAACAGTAAAACGGCCTTTCGCCTCGGAAATTTGGATTTCTCCTAATATTCTGCAATCTATCATTCACAATAAATGTTTTAAAATTATTAACAGAGGCAAAAACCTTAAGGAAAGTTTTTATGCACTGTATAATTTTTTAAATGTTAAGATCCCAACAGTACGGAAATTGAGTCTAGTTATACGAAAATGACCATACGCTTGGGAAGCAAAGCGATTATAATACCCTTAGGGGAAAAGGGGGAATTTACAAAAGCTAAATATTAAGCAAACGGAACTAGACGAAAAGTGCAATTCGCAGTCTTGTAGAGCAGTGTCTAATTAGTACGAAATGAAATATGGTTCGTACGAAGCATGCACATAGAAGGTCAGAAATCCAAAAGAGCAGCAGTCCCTCATGGGATGGGTAGCTACCTGAAACAACGAAGTAGCTGTGGAGGCAGATTAAAGAATTATGCAAATGGTGACAGTGACGTAATAGTTGGCACGACAGATAAAAACCATCAGCATCAGAGTGTTATATGAGAGAGTTGAAGTACGTGTTGCAAACCTGAAAGACAGGGTACACCATTGATGGAAACAATGAAAGAGTGCTGTTTGGTGGTGGTGGTGGTGGGGGAGGTCATCACTGTGTTGCAAACCTGAAAGACAGGGTACACCATTGATGGAAACAATGAAAGAGTGCTGTTTGGTGGTGGTGGTGGTGGAGGAGGTCATCACAGTACCGGCGAGGAGGAACAGTGCTATGCCGCGCGTTTTCCGTCCAGTTGACATTAAATTGCACCGAATTCTGATGGTGTTCGGGGTTTCAGATAGACAGCAAGCGTAAGATCTGGTAGAGACGGAAGATCAAGTATGTGAGTGTATATGGAGTTTGTCTTAGGACGTGTACTCGCCAATCCTGGCACGAGTACCACAACAGTTAGCGAAGTCTGAGGATTATCAGCAACACGTGTATGATAAATTCCGAAAAAACGTGATCCTTATCCGTACCGACTAGCACTATTGCACGATTTGATTTAGAATTTAATGCATGAAAACGTAAAAATATGTACATGTTAAATTGACTACAAAACAACTAAAGACTGGCAGTTAGGTCAACGCCAAGAGAAGCTTGCTTTGAAGGAACAGGGTAGATAGCAGAGCTGGTTGAAGAGCCTTGTTGCAGAAGGGAAAAATAAACAATTAAGTAGATAAGAAATTTTAAAATGTGCAGTAAAAAAATTAGAAATCAGACACAAAGAGTAAGACAAACAGGAAAAAGTAAAATAAATTACTTGATACATAAAATTTACTTGATCAAGAGGTTAAGAGATAGAAAATAATAGACAAAGAAATAATAGAACACGAAGTTAAAGATAGAAACCAGTAGGCAAAGAAAGATCAGAACAAGAGGCTAAAATATAGAAAACAGACAAAAAAAAAAAGGGATCAGAAATGTTAGTTATCTGATAAGCAAGGTTAGAAGAAAAAAGATAAGAAAAGTTAGTTATTTGATAAGCAACGTGGGCAGTTTTTGCAAATATGCCCAAGCTGCTTATTAGATAACTGTGAAAGATGAATTGTGAAAGGAGTTATGATTTCTGCAACTTAGCACTTAACACCTCTAAGATGTTTACCTAAATGTTTGGGCGACTTTTTGTTGTTCAAAAAAAATTAGGTGTTTGCTTTGTGTTCTCCTTTAAACCTGAACGTTTGGACAACCAACTTCCTTTGAACAGAAGAGTTACATTTTACACGACACAGGCTCATCAGCATGCAAAGTACAAGTTACTGATCTGTCAGCAACCTACACAGTCAAAGAGCTGCGCGACATGAAGCACGCTAATCAGTGAATGTGTGCGGCGGTATATGGAGAACATCTGTAGTTGGATCAGTATTCTTGTATGGGGCACTAACAAGTTAGAGGTACTTTCAGCTATTATATGGTCTGATATCTGAGATGCTGGACGACGTGAAGATGCTCCTGTATGACATGTGTCCCGTATATAGCACGAACATGATGGTACACCCCCACAGAAAACAGGCAAAGTTTGTTCTTTCTTCGCTACGACATTCGGAAACAACATTTCCGTGCTCATGTAGTGTGGAGAGGCTACCTCGCTCCGGGACTTGACTCCTATGGACCTCTTTCTGTCGGGTAGTTTAAAAGAACAAGTGTACACTACGGCAGCTACACAGCTGCCCGACTTGAAAAATCGCATTTCGATGGCCTATTCTTTTCTGTCACCTGTGATGTTCTATGCTGTGCAAGAAGCTTTTCTATCTCATATGTGAATTGCCGCCGATGTTTGCGAATTTGAACAGGGTATACTTTAGATTCACTCACATATGATTGATACCAGTACTGAACAAAATTAATCCCTTACGATAATTGACTGTAGTTCACGCTGTCACCATTCAGCTTTCTTTTTACGTGGATGACCGATTTCTCCTTTCCTGGATTTCTGGCATTTCACGTCCACGTTCCATGGGAATTAAATGTCGTTTCCATGTACATGTTTCATGCGAGCAAAATTAGTATTTAGAATTTGCTCTACAAACTTGAAATTTGCATTTGGCGTCAATCTCCATTTCATGTCAAATTAGCTTTCGTAACTTCTTAGATTTCGCTCTGGGGGCGCTGTAGGTACTTTCCTTCACATGATCATAGCTGCTTTCGTATATTTAGACCCAACTTCCGTACCTCTCGGACCTTTCATTTAAAATTTATGGGGGTGCATAAGAACTTTCCTCTGAACCCTGTATTGTTTGTCTTAGAGTACCGTTCATCAAATTCTAAAATAAAAAGCAGAAAGCCAATCCAAACTCAGGCAGTGTTACTTTTACCTTAAAGCACTCCAAGGCACAATATACAGACAAGTTCAGTACTAACCCAATGATTCACTAATGACTTTTCCTGCAGTCATCTTGCAGTTCGAATCCTTGTTCAAGATCGTTTCTGAAATCATTGAACGTCAGTCCCTTTAGGTGCACCGTTAAGGGAAAAGGTAATGTCCATCGTAATTAAATCATCTTTGAAATGAACCTGGAGTTCTGTAATACCCAACTCCACTTTGAAACACAGGGACAGAAAAAGCAACAGAGGTAATACATATACTGTAAATTGCACAATGAGAAATCTGCCCTTGCAGGGGACTAATTGTACTCTACCTCAATACTGCTGAAATGGTGGCAACTTACAGATAAATATAAATAAATGAGATAAATAAGTAAATAAAGGAAGGGAGCTTCGCTGACGAGAACTAGTGATGTTCGAAACAGTGCTGTCTGGAGCAGCTTCCTTAGTTGTTCTTCTGCTGTGAGTTTGGTATTATTGCATTATTTAAATAAATGAATAAATAAGGCGATAGGTCACATAGATCACTATAGATTAGTTATGGCTTTTGTAGGAACTGTACAAGATATGGCTTTAATGAGAACAGTTTACAATCACTGTATTTATTAATTTTTTTAAACTATTAAGAAGGGTCCTGGTAAGAGATATTTCACACTGAGAGTTTTTATACGCCTGAAAAAATCGAGAGTGCACTCACACGATAGCCTGTGGAAAAGCGCAGAAATAATAGCATTTTTCTCATGAAAAATTTGTGATGATTTATTAATGGATGCAGCGCTTCGAACTACGTACTTTAACGTAAAAGTTGGATTACCTCATGTTTCAATCTCGGATCACTTCTTTTCTGGGTATAAATTAATGACCTTACGGTGATGCAGAAAAGATGCCACTTAAGATCATGAAATATTTGCTGGTATAGCTTAGTTGGTAGGACATTAAATTCCGGAATATAAAATCCTTGGTTTAATATGAAGTAATGGCTGATGTTAGGCAGGCACTAGAAGCAAGTGAAAAACGTAACTGTGCGACTGAAAGGGAAGGAAGAAAGAAGAAGAAAGACAGACGAGATGATGTGACATACCAGAGAAAAAGTCACTTAGAAATTTAAATTACTTAACGGCTTGAATAATTTGTCAGAATGTTGCCTTCCGGAATGAAAAATTCTCGGTTCGATCCCAAGCTGTTACTGATATATTTTTCTCTAAGCGTCAAGAAGTTATTTCCTCCAACTCCATGACACTTCTACTAATGATAACAGCATTCTCAACGACTTCGTAATAACATACTTATCGTCAAAGAATGAAGTGTGAACGTAAACCATGTCGCCACGTGTATACAAAACAAAAGGCTTGTTCTTAACACTACCAAATCCATGTGGATGGTTTTCGGAGCTAGGCAACGGAAATTTTTAGGCTCTAGTTTTCTAATTAATAAACTCCGTTTTTGAAGTCACATATTGTTGGGGAAATTTTAATCCCGCTGCTCAGGTTGTACCTCAAACGAAATAAAGTTTGGTCTCCCACTACGCTCCTATGCCCTCTGCAACGCATCATTTGCAACGAAATCGCAACATCAAAAAGGTATGCACGCAAACCCAAACAAATTGGTGGGTGGTCTGCTGGCTTCAAGATAATAAAATGATTAAAAAACAGGTACAGCCGCAAAACAGTAGTGGTCGATACACCAGGTTGTTATATCCCGGGAGGAACATCAGGTCGGAAGGAATGACAGTGCAACGGAATTGGCAGTGGCCACCATACCACCACCTGAGCGACGAGGACAGAGCACAGATCATCGACCTTAGATCATCTGGATGGTCATCTCGCAGTACTACACAAGAGGCCGGCCGAAATTGCCCTACTTTTATTCCATTGGTTCGTGACAGGAGGTGCAGGCAGTCGTCGGCCGCCAGGAGAGGGGCACAATGAAGACATCGGGACGTGAGGACCGTTTGATTCGACGGAACGTCCTGACCACACTTCCAGTCCTCCTGTCAAGCAACCGACAAACGGTGATGAATGCAACTATCTTTGTCCCTTTTGAAGAAACACCTTTTAGTCTGCCGGAATCAAGACTTCATGCTCGGTGTTCATTTTGGCGTCTACCTCTTTGCAGTGATCATTGTGGCTGCCACATGGAATGGTGCTGTGCTCAACGGGAATGGAACATTGAATGGTGTCGTGTAATCTTCAGGACGAATAATGCTTATGTTTCAGTTCCGAAGGTTTTCGGAGGCACGTGGTGGGAAGACTCGCGGAAGGACGTATCCTCCAGTAGTTCTCGGACGACTTACCGTACAAACGTCAGGGGTCATGGTGTGGGGTGAATCATACTCATCTACGAGATTCGGAAACCTCTTGTGATGATCACAGTCAGTTTTATGGCTCACTTGTTTGTGGACTGTATGGTGTATATGATGGTACTTCTGTTCTTACGGCGGCCGTGTGGCAGCTTTTGTTCAGTGGGACAATTCCCGTCTGTATACCGTACTCACGGTTCAGGACCGTGTACGTGCTTCTAACAAAGTGGCCGGTATGATCCTCTGGTCTAGTCCCACTAAGCACGCGTGGGGCTTGATGGGCCTGCATATTTTCAACCTCACAACCGGCAACTACGGACGCTCTACAACATACCGTGGATGAAGCCTGGCGGCCATAATCACAGGATGCTATTAGCCTTCTGTACTGCCCCGTGCCATTTGTATGGCGCAGTGTACTGTTAACAGAGGGAGCTGTATTCTACTGATTTGTCTTACTTACCTTTTAATAAAGCCACCCTTCTGTTCTGAGTACGGCTTCTGTCTTCGTTGTGCCGCCTCAGCCCCCTTCACCCACTCCGACATCCTTGCAGTTCAATTATTTCATCCATTGCGCTTGGGTATTACAATTTCTGTGCCAGTTAGTATGCATTCCTTCGTCCGGAACCACATCATATGGCTTTTATACTACTTCGGTATTTCGAAACCACCGGCAGCATCATAATGTGAGGCTACATATACTATCTCGTAAACACTTATTAAACCTAAGGACAGCAGACAATACATACGACGAACGACTAATTCTAAAAACATACCTGGCACTGTACATTTCACTGGAGATTTTATCCACCCCTCACCTTATAAATTATGAGTCAAACTGTTCTCTTGTGTCACATGATCATAAACAACGAAGTAACCTTCCAATCCTCTCTATTTTCTGTCTCGTACGTAATTACAGAGTTTCATCGTGAGATTCTTTCGTTCGCTCCTGCGCTTCGACTAATTTCACTTTGTTTATATCAAGTAACAAAACTGTGTGTCAAAGGTGAGAAAATAATGACACTATGCTTTGGGATATTTTCAAGAAATCTTCGTCCAGACAACATCTGGAAAAAATATGCGACTTATAGCATAGTCTTTTCAATAGTTAATACAGCTTATATACAGTATATGCATATTCTTGTTATTGTCTCTCCTCTCATTTTTGAATATACAAACACAGGAAAATGGTAACCAGAGTACATTAAATTCAGTAACCTACATATAATTACCATATATGCAAATAAAGTTACGTAGTCAGACGATGACTTGTTGCAGCGCTGATTACAAAAACGGTGTTCGACAATATTACTCGCAAGTCGTCATGGGACAAAACATTTGCCCTGCCAAACTAATACAACATGTAATCTTATTATGGGACCAGGTTTTACAGAAACCATGGTAGGGAAAACGAAAGACTAAGCAGAAGTCTTTTCACAATCAGAAAAGGTTTATATTGACTGAAGAAACCTAATAGGATTTCAGAGGTCTATACTGAACTGCAAAGAATGCAGTTTATGCACGTCGGAAAGGCAGAAATGTGAATGTCAGATAAAAGTGCAACAATGCGAAGTCGTGGTACACCAAGGACAACTGTAAGAGGCATAGTGAGTCGATTTCAAGAAAATAAAGTCGGAATAGAACCAAGGCCAGAAATATCAGGTTTGCACCCGATATCATTTGCAGAAAACTGGAGAAACGGCACATTGACAGTGTCCTGCCTAGTTTGAGGCAACTTGTTTCGGAGAAAAACAGAGAATGATCTTGTAGTACCGTCACGAATGTCGTGAGTGGAGAATGAGACTATTGAAGCAAGTAATGGATAAAACATGTAAAACAGAGAATAACCCGGATTTTTGAGATCTTGATTATAATCAAGATCGCAGTTATTTGTTTGCTAAAAGCCTTTACTGAGTGATAAAAAACAAACGTACCTTACATAAGTTTCGGATGACGATCAACGTCTTCCTTGTTTCACAGGTACAAAAGTGTTGCAAAGTTAGAAAAATTTGCCTTTAGATGGTCCAAAACTACCCTGCTTTTCTATACCAATGTAGCCAGAACACATACCTCAATTGGGTGAATTTTTCTTCAATTCCCGCTTCCAATTTTATCAATTCCTGGTTTATACAATTTTCCGAGGTCTTTATGAAGAAAGTTTCTTTAAATAATCTTGTCGTTTCACTTTTTTTCCTGTCCAAACTTCTACATTTCCTTTTATCCGGAACCCACATTCATTCACAAAATTAGCTAAATTTGAATTTTTGCTCTTACTTTTAATATTATATATTAATATGTGTTCTTTTAAACGAGTTTCCGGGTTTCGGCCCGTCTGGCCAATATAGCATTTACCATAGTCTAAATTAATTTTATACAAGCAAGGTAAGCTCTTTTGCTTTTGCCGGTATCCTTATATCCTGCTATATTCATTATTTTTGACCCATTCCTACCGACAAATTGGACGTGATCTCAATGGTAAGCATTTCTGGGTAGGCGACGAGGTCCAGGTTTGCGTCTCGGAATTCTACCAAAAGCAACTGCTCATCTTTTTCTACCAAGGCCTTTGATAAGCTGGTGTACCTTTGAGATCTATGCAATGCAATGTGATAACTTTTAACTAATTAATTGTTTAATTGTTAATTGTTTAAGTTATTCTAACTTCTATCCACTTTTCATTTGAGCAAAAATGAAATAGATTCGAATTATAAACTCCAGGATATATAACGATTACAATTTCGATGATCATAGCATCAAGTGTTGTTGTTGACAACGGTCTTGTTTTGACCTTGAGAATGTGATCGATAATAACGACTAATCGCAGTATGTGCAAGCCGTAATGCGGGAATAAGGGGATCTTAATAACAGCAATATTTTCAGGAAGTGACAATCAATTTTTCACCATGTTAGGTGCCGAGAAGCGAAAGACATAGAGATGACAAAGAGAGAACGGTGGTGTAGGTGGCGCGGGGGAGGTTTGGCGAGGTTAGTCTGTAGGAAGTTCCAGACCTAACATTAATTATATCTTTTGTTCGTCGAAATGTAAATGCTACCGTGGCTACCTCTATTGCCAAGAGATCTTTAAAACCACTAGTGAGACCCTGTCCTTGCTTAAGTTCCTTCTTCCCATACCACATTTGGCCTTGGTTCGCTTGTACATTGTCCTGAAGAAACAGAAGATTACACGTCTGGAGACGTGGTAAGCTAGTAAATCAGGAGCAGTTGAAAAAGTAAACACTGCCCATAAAAAATAAAAAAATGGTGGTCTTATGTTAGGTAGCCATAATCTTTTGAAGTAACGTCTGATATGTCTAAGTGACAGTTTGCGCAAATGTCTGCGCAACGGAGACGTTCCACAGCTGGTGGTGCTGCTATTACTGGCAAGCAGCGCTAAATCCGTCTTGCAGAAAAGCAAGGGCTCAGTGAAACTGCAGTACGATTCACAGCAAACGATAACAAGGTAGGCATGTTATTACGCGGCAGACTATGACTAATGTAGTACTTCCATCCAGCAAGTGTGGAGCATTACACATTCTGCTGTAAGTCGATTTTTAAATAGGGCCAAATTACAGCTCTACTCTAAAAATTGACGATTTGTAGTAGCGCAACAAAATTCTTTTACACCTGCAAACCCTTTATTTGAAAAAAATACACATTCAAGTAAATACATACATTTATAGG
>AZMS01S00026317.1:31508-41933 GCA_000661875.1 Acanthoscurria geniculata | reverse complement strand
ACCCCCACTGTGCATCATGCACCCTGATGCACAGTGATGCACTGGGCCAGAACATAACATTTCCTACTACTGTCGAGGCATGGAGTTAACGAGACGCTGTTACTGTTCCGCATGGATGTCAGTCCACAAATCCTGCAGCGTAGACCATAGTTGCGCAGCATTGGATGGTGCGAGATAGATGAATCTAATGTGACGCACAGATGCTCCAAGGGGTTCATATCGGGGGACCGTGGGGGCAATTCATGGTGGTAAAGTCGGTAGTGTTCCTCGATCTACCTCCGAGGAACCAAAGACCGGTGACATGGGGCATTATCCTGCTGGAACACCCCTACACCATCACAGTGCTCGATAACCATCAAGGGGTGCGGGTGACCCGCGAGAAGGTCGGAGTATTTCGTCCTGTCAGCGGTCGCTCCAAACGAACGAGTGGGCCCAATGTTAACCACGTGAACACGCCCCATGCCATCACAGAGCCACCCGAGAAGAACAGTACCTCCCAGACTGGAAGGGTCTATGGCTTCATTGAGCCTATGCCACAAACTAAAGAGCCAGTCAGTGCGAAACAACTGGAACCTTGGTTCATCAGACCAGGCTACACGACGCCACTGTCCCATTGACCAATTCCGATGTCTACTGGCTCATTCCAGTCGTTGAATTATGTGACGTCGTATCAGTAATGGGACACAAGTGGGTCTTCGGTTTTCAAATCCGAAGGAATTCAAGTAGCGACGAACTATTTTTTCAGAAACATTGTGTGTTTGGGCTGCATTCAAATTAGCAGTGATTTCACGCACTGTAGTCCGTCTGCCCGTCGTTACCATACAGGTTATCCGACGCGAGTTCCTTTCGTCAATTGCACGTGGCGGTCCCTTTCGCTGGTTGACGTGGGTGGAAATGCTATTAATCTGGTACTGCTACTGACGATACACTCTTTACACCGCAGACCTCGGGAAACCGAATTTCTGCGTGATGTCCGAGATTGCATGACCCATCCTTCGGGGTGCGAAGATTAAGCCGCTTTCAAAGTCCGACAACTCACGCTGTGTGGCGACGTTGCTTGAACAACTACTACGAAATGATTGTTGGGTGTCTTGGTCATAGCAATGTCTTTCTGCGGTTTACGGCACACGCTTCGGTTACGGGTACATGCGTTGGTTCTCCGTTAACCGCTATTCCCATGGCTTTTGGCCTTTCAGTGTATATATCTGTAGAAAGACGGATTCAAAAGGTCTTTTCTTAATGATCAGGCTATTTAGTGTAGCGAATAATAAGTGCATGCTTTTCACAGGAGACATCACAGTTCGACATAGTACCAATTGTAAAGGTGGTCAATTGAAATATGTCTCATTTTAAACATTGGTATTTACAGGCATAGCAGACACAACTGTTTTTAACGATTGTATGTGTTTTCCTATATCTCCCTATAAACTACAGCAGCCGGTGTGATTCACATGGTGGATGCCTAGCCTGTCAGATACACGGGGAAGGAGAGGAAATAGTGGCTGAGGAGAGAATCCCATCATATAACATGACTACTAAGTGGAAATGACAATTCTAAACAAGCCATAAGTCCATTTGCTGACGACCTAAGGCCTTGTCGGCCCTCCTTGACAGGTAACAAAACACGGTGCCGAAAGTAGAAAGCATGATCATCGAAGACAGATACATGGCGATACATATGGTAATGAAAGAAGTCAATCATAGTTATGCATCTGTGTCGTCAATCATTCATGACTAGGTGAACGTGTACAAGTTTCAGCTGATGTCAGAAGTCCCTGGGCTCCACTATTTCTGTCACCGGAAAAAAAAGGGAGAGCGAAATTCGCTCAAGAGTATGTTGGACATCTTTGCAGATAAATAATAAAGCGGAATTCTGTGTCTTCTTACTATAGATGAATGCTGTGTTTACTTATATGGAGTGGAAACATCCTTCATATATCTCCAGCTCCTTAAAAGGCAAAGGTGAAAACATGACACTGGAAATCATGTTGCCAGTTTTCTAGGACTGCCTGGCAATTATCCAAACAGACAGGCTCCAGAAGAGGAGCAAAATCACCAGAAGCCACTCCTCACTCCTGCATCTTCTGGGAAACTTACGGGACCAAAAAGACGACATACGGTTTGGTATGCTGACATATGGTTTCCACCTCTTTAACTACATAGCACCGGCCCATTCTGTTGAAGTTACCGCCGTCTCGTTTATTCACCTACTTTGACAACCAGCAACTTCTTGTTTCCACAGACTAAATATCACATCTACGAGGCTGATGTTCTGACGCCAGTGATGACGTCATACAGGACGCAGAGCAGTGGTTTTCGCACAACCACAGGAATTCTACAGAGGTATTGCTGAATAAAGCAACTGTCGCAGAAGTGCATAACTTTGTGTGGGGATTACGTAAAGAAGCACTAAGCCCAATACTACTAAACATTGCTACCCTGTTGTGCCTTTCGTAGAGATCGTACGATATATGATACCCGTACATATATCATGTATCGAAATTTCAGTAGTTTACACAGTTAGTCAGTCCCGGAGTATTTGAACGCAATCGGATTCACATGGGGTGATTCAGTCGATTTACAACATTTTCCTGGTGGTTCTTCTACTGGTTACTTATTCGGAATAGATCTGGAGAATTCACTGAGCTGCTCGAAAGCCATTGCGACTTACTGACTTACTTTTGGCAACCGAACCTGCCGTGGCAATGAATAACGGCTGTTAACAACATTAAACTATTCGAAACAAAGGTATTCCTTCCATTATAGGAACTTCAAGCACTATTCAGATTGCTTCAAGTTCCTATAATTGAAGCAGTATTTAAATGACAAAAACCCACAAAGTACTGGAATTCTATTAGTCCCCTTGGTTAAAACCTTGTATCAAAATAAACACGCACTCACACATTTTAGCTCAAAATCGATGAATGGCGATAAAACATTCAGTCTGATGAACTGTGCCATCTTTGGAAAGACAAGAAATTACCAGAAGAAAGGTGGACATTTCACAATGTACTACACGCGAAATGGTGGAAAAAACTTATAGTGAAGTCAGTTTTGGAACATGGATAAAATCGTCTAAAAATCTTGTCGTTATTGACACTGAAAGGAAGAAACTCACCTTTAATAGAATTTATTTAGCCATGAGTACAACAGGCATAAGTAAAACACTCACGTATGATTCTCATAATAACGAAATGATGAAGAAATACAAGGGTTGTTCAAGGTTGACCTACACTTTGTTACATAAATAAAGAACGAAACAAGAGAAAAAACTGATCTGTTTATTTTTCTTCAAAATAATCCCCATGTGAATCATATAGCATTACCATCGCTTCGTGAGGTCCTGTGTACCTTTATATTAGAAGTCTTTTGGTTGGGGATGTAAAGTCACCGCAGGTAAATTTTCTTGACTTCATCATTTGTGGTGAAAGTCTTTCTCCCTACAAAGTCTTTAAGGTGACCAAAGAGATGATAATCACACAGCGATAGGTCAAGCCTATAAGGCGGATGATATAAAATATCTCAACCATTTTTCCAATGGTAAGCATTATTGCTATGGCAGTGTGAGGTCGGGCGTTATTAAGCAATTTAATATGTAAAAGTAGCATCTTTCGACATGTTCCCAGGTCATTTTATTTTCAAATGGCCTTTCGTAACCGTATGCAGTAAAACATCAGTATAATGTGCGGCTGTCATCGTTTGCCCATCTAAAAATTCTGCGCAAAGGAATCTCTCCATGCCCCAAAAACAGTCCCTAGAACCTCTCTTTCTTTCTGACTTTGGCACACACATTTTCTTTGGTGGCAGATATACGTCATGGTGCTATTCCATGGGCGCCCTTTTCGATTCTGGAGTATAAAGATTGAGCCAGGTTTGGATCAGATGTCTATTAAAATACCTCTCCTTCATCATGAAATCTCCGTAAATGGTCTTCACATGCCTCTAGACTATCAGCTTCGTAATTCCGTACCACTGCCAATGCTTATTACAACTTGTGAAATAATTTACCCCACTTTTGCATGCCTATTTTCCCCAGCTAAGTGTTCAAAACGCCGAATATTGGAAGGCTCTATGGCAATAGGCGAGACACGAGCGTGTTCAATGTTATTCACCTGTCATCTTCCTTTTTTGAACAGTTTGCCTAATTCGAAAGCACTTGTTCTGGATTAGGAATAATACTTACTATACTGTACTTGTAATTATCTATAAAATTGAACTGTTTTGATTGCCTCTTTGACTAAAATGTTTATGATCATTTTTTGTTCCATTGTAGCGTTAACTTTGTTGTTATGCATTGTCTTTAGAAATACGCAGAAGGAAGTCAGTCGGCTGCTTATGTTGGCATGTTGCCACGTCTCAGTAGTTAAAAATAATTTCTTACGTCTGTATCTTCGTTGAAACTGTTTGTAGAACAAAGTGCACGTCAACCTTGAACTGTACATGTGGTGAAAATGGCAAGTTTATGTGCACAAATATTAATCCCCTCATTTATCAGATATCGATGAAAGACATCTGTCGGGATATGAAGGACAAGCTTCAGCTCTATGATATGTAGGAATACCCACCCAACAGAGTATATGGTACATCCGAAGCAAAAAATAAAAAAAAGTTACTGCTAAGATGAAGGATGAAAACGCGAGAAAAATACAAGTAATAACTCCCTTTGTCTGTTTGAAGACGGGAATGTATGCCTAGAAGCTGCAGAGATGCAATAGTGAAGAAGTGTATGTAGAAGCATGCGATTCATATGGAAATAACATTGGAACACAAGACTGTCTTTTCAGGTCTAAACACAAATTTTTGTACAATGGGTTTGATCAGGAGGGACAACTCAAACTTTACACTGCAATATTCAGTCAGCTCGCTCTTTATTCAAGAGATTGTTTAAGAGATCACAAATGGTATGCTTTACCGGGTGGTGTGCATACCTTAGATGATTATAAGTTTACTCATTCTGTGTAATATACACAAAACAATAAAATTATCTGCTTTCAGAATAGGTATTTATCCAGTTATAAGTTTAATCATTTCAGTGGCATCTTTGGATAAATATCTGTACTGAAATACGATGCTCTTCGAACGTTAAGCGCGAAGTGCATATCAGTGGATAGCGACCGCTCCAGTGGATTTATACGCGGATAACTTGCTGCAGTGATCGAGTAGAATATTAAAATATCTAAACATGCGCCGAATAGCAACAGCCGTCACGCGAAATACACAAATGAGGTGGTGTAGAGAAACTGAGTGATTGCGACGAAGGATATCAGTACAACACGAACATTTGCAGCTGAAAAGCCCAATAGTCATTTTCATCAGAATGTCCCAGAAAGACGTCTGGAATATTCACAAAGATGGCAAGCGGTGAGGAGCCTGGAAGTCAGCCAGTCCATCAAGATGGCAGCGAATCTCTTTCGAGTGCGCATTCCATCATTTTGCTGGTGTGGATACAGTTCCAAAGGAAAGGAACAGTTGCCAGAAGACCCGTGTCGGGCTGCCGGCGTTATAACTCCTTTCGGTGATCGCTGCATAGCTTTACTGGCTCTACGTAACAGGCGAGAAACAACACCAGCCTTACGGTGGACTGATACTGCAGCCGTAAGAAGGCCGATATCGACTAGTACTGTGAGGCAAAGGCTGCATGAGAGAGGTCTCTGTCCACGATGGCCACGAATACGTGTGCTCTTGAACCCCATGGCCAGAGGCAACCGTTTACATTAGTGTCACGAGCATGTGAGTTGGACCCAAGTATAGTGGTCCAATGTTCTGTTCATAGACGAATCGTGGTTCCCCCTCTGCAGTCGGACAGCAGACGCGTGCTAGTCTGGAGAGAAGCGAAAACACGTAATCATTCCTATAAAATCGAAGAACACCATGCTTTTGGTCGTGGTGGTGTAAACTGTATGTGCAGAACCTCCCAAGGAATTATTTTCCTTGGGAGGATGCACCGACCTGAATGTGTTCTCAGGCGGCTCTGTGACGGTTCTAAGGTATTGGGATGAAATCTTGGATCCCTATGTGAGACTTTATACACTTGCAGTCGGTCCAGATTTTCTTTTCGTGGACAACAACGTTCATCCCCACAAAGCGTGGCTACTGGAGGACAATCTTCTGAACGGAAGTACTGAACGCATGGCGTAGCCAACGTATTCCCCCGATCTTAATGCCATTGAAAATATTTCGAGGGTCCTGGGGAGGGTTATCGCAGCTCATCAACCGCCTCCTAACACCCTCCAAGAACTACAAACAGTTCTGATTCAAGAGTGATAATTATTACCCTTTGCCACTCTGAATCACTTGATTGAGTTGAGGGGGGAAATCGTCGGTGGTGTGAAGCCTGAATCAGTGGCAGGGAGGGCCACATTCCATATTGAATGTATGTATGTTTAAGTTGGCCTCTCTGTGCATCATTCGTTATGGTACTCCACTCTGAGCATCATTACGTCGCTTGAATTATGTTTCATCAAATTTTTCCCACTGTACATGTTTTCTCTGATTAAATAATCTGTGGCACAAAAGGCTTCAAACAATCTTAATGTGCATTGTGACATCAAAAGCTGTAGAACTTCACGAGTTATTCCCAATTTATTGTTTCTTGCTTAACTTTTGTGAGGCAGTGTATAAATAAGTATTTACACTGAAATAAATACAAACTTATGTGGGAAAATCAGATTTAGTTGGCTGGCTATAGGGATTTTATGATACAAGAGTCAGAACTCGAGAGACTGCGCCAAGCACAGCTTACAACGTTGAACATTACTGAACAAAAGCTAGCAAATATTTACAGATAAGTAATAGAATAAGATAAAGCAAGTAAGCCGCGCACACAGAAATAGAAACACTCAGAAACCACTGCAGACACCACTGTTTTGGGCATAGCTAACAATTGTCAGTGAAACCGCTTTCCCTCCTCTTCCCAACACTGTGACAGGTTTTTATAGTCAGTTGTTTTTTTATTCTAACTCTGTTGCGGTTACCAAGGCAGGTAACAGCAATAAAAATTTAGTAACAACAGAGTATAGGCAACCGAGTTAGCGTTTCGCTGTTACCAAACCAGGTAACCGCAATACCAAGACAGGTAACAGCAGTCTGGAGTAGTTTCTTGAGTTCTTCTATTTCTGTGTGTTTGACTTTCTTTCTTTACTTGATCAAAAGCTTTTAAACCCACGTTAATGGGAAGTCTTTATTTCAAGAAGTGGAATATTTTCCAAAACCAGAAGAATACCAAAGACTGTAAAGCACAAAACAGAAAACAGGCAACATAACATCATAAAACGTCTCGCTCAATATATAAAATTTGTTACTGGTGGATGATTATGAATGAGTTTTGGGAAAGAGTACAAAACACGTGGTAAAAAAAGGAAGGAAGGAAATCTCCAAATAAAGGGGAACTAAATATGGGAAAACAAACAAGACCAAACAAAAGACAGGGAAGAGAATATATTTTGAACCCATGTTTTTTTATAAGAGAAGACCCAAGACTAATTCTGTTTACTACTTGATAGTACTCAGTACTTTCCCATTGAACAAGCAACAAAGTTTTACAGTAACAGAATAGAAACGTTTTACTGCACTATTTTTATAATGATTTATAAACCGTAGCAACAAGAATTTACCGTAGAAATTTAAATTTTACTCATGAAATTTAATACGGTACAGAGCAATTTTCCTGCAGGAACTTTTTAAACAGAAATTCGACAGTAAAAAGACTAAATGATACAGCAAGAAGCTTTAGCTTTTATATCGAGCAAATAATTATGCTGAACAAATGTGATAAAGCACACACAAAAACCTTTTAGTTGTTAGCATGTCGCACGCGTTTTCAAAGGGAAAGAATATATGTATTCCCTAAGTTACACTTTTATGTGATACCTACTTCAGCCTTGATAGCTACTTCAGCTCCTAAAAAAATATCTGTTTTCGAAGACACAGGGATAAAAGTAACACACGAATAAGAAAAATCGTGCTATGGATACATTACGAAGCACTTTCTCCTCAAGTGGGAATTGCACCTAGATCACTTTTTGCGGACTGTGTCCTCCAATAAAAGTACAACTTTCACAAAATTTCTGGCTCATTTCAATCTCTTTTAACGGTTTCTTCGTTCTTATTATTAAGCAAATCTAAATTTTTTATTGAACAGTAATATAAAACAGCAATTTTCAAACAACAAATACAGCATGATTTTCACTTGAAATGTTCACCCTATTTCTATGACCTTCAACTTACTGTGTCACTTCCCCCTGCTTGGTATCATCTGAGAACACAGGTATCTTTTCGGAGACACCGAACGGCTTTATATTTCTAATGAGAAAAAAGAAATGATTCATGATTTTTCACTCGAAATTTTCAGCCAGTCTGTATTATTACCCTTAGCGGGTTGTGTCCCTTTCATTAGCTCAATAACATCATATAAATTGTTCAATTAATTAAGCTGAAATAATTTGTCATTGTTATAAAGCAAAGGGAATGCAAGGTGATTGCCAATGATTTTTCTCATTACAAACATTAATCGACAAAACAGTATCTGCTTTAAAAATATGAAATAAACGCCAAAAGACAGAGAATTCATGTAACGATATTTGATCTCGTCTCGTTCTCCAGCATATCAAAGTGAAACTCCGAAATTACATTTCCTATATGAATCTTCCAGTCGTCATTGCAGTCGTTGGCCATAAACTCGATTTTTAACAAAGCCCTTCAGGAAGAAGATTAGGCGGGGGAAGGGATAATGGAGACCCATACCTTTAGCTGTTGGGTCCCCTTCTCACGGCCTTATGATAGTTTGGTGGCGCGCCACCCATACGTCACATCACGGATGAAAACACACGACTCAATCACTTTTGCGCTTGCCTTACATGTTCAAGGTGCAGGTTTCCACTGCCCTATATCGGGATGCTACTTCTGCCCCTTCTTCCAGGTGGATTTAATGTGGATTCGTCACTGAAGAAGCTTTTTGACGTGAATGCGTCATTGCGTTCTATGTGATTCATCATGTTCATGCAAAATCCGTTTTGCTTTGTATTCAGATTACTGTGCAGTGCGTTTTTTAAGAATTTTTCACACTGCTGACTTTGAGGCAACTAGACCTCCCGACGAACTACAGGTAACCGCGTAGAATATTCTCATGGCAAAACTGACAATTTACGTTATGATCAAATTATACAAACAAAGATAATACTGTATAATTACATTCTTTGTTGTTTTTTCGAGGTAGACCTTTCACAGGAACGATCTGACATCTTCAGTCTCAATCTTCAAAATGGCCGGTTTGCATTTGTTGCCAGTTCTGTTGAATCTTGCTTAGTTTTTCTTCTTCTTTCTTCGTGTTTTCAGCTTTAACTCTGAACAGAAGCCATGCAAACGATACTGTAACGGAATCTTCATCGTTGATGTCCTGTCTTTCTTGTGGCATATATTTTGAGGGATTCGTGAAATTAATTTCTGCTTTTTTCGAATTCGAATGCAGGCTTGATTTTCTGATTCTTATCCAATTTGGAGTTACTTTATTTTCATTTAAATATATCGCAAATGTAGTTGATTTTCTGTTATATTTGATGTCTGATTTGTGCCGTTTAATTCTAACATCAAAGCACAGCTTTGTACTACCTATTCCCTTCAACTTGGACTGGGACTTGGTAGAGTTCGTATCGTTTACCTTCTTCAATTTTATCACGATTTTTTAATATTCACTTTCTAATGTTAGTTACTTTGTGAGAATAAATCTAAAATTTTAGATTTATTCTCTGTAGAGGTACTTTAAATGGTAGTCGTGGAGCCTACCTATTGGAGACTGGCACATTTGGTTAACGGCAGGGACTTTTCAGGGTTAGGATTAAGTCCCCTTCTTAACAGTTGTACCGACGAAAAACATGAATTGACTGAAAACAGAGAACGTGCAGCGCCTGGAGAATATACTGTTTAATATAAAAAACACAACACCAACACATACATACATACACGTGGACGACACAAGAACGTGTATAGTTAGAACAGGACCATTCCGATCCCTGATATTCACTATCCCTTCACTTCCAAAAAACATCTTCGCAAAAAAGCCTCCATATTGTCCCGAGAGAGAAAGACAACAACCGACCTTCGTCGGCAACAAAAACCCAAACCGAAACTAAAAACTGTCGAGAGTTCCCACGGGGAAAACAGCAATGTCTCGTGTCACACTTGGCACACAGCCAAAACGCTGAAATTGCTCAGTTCTCTCGCTGGGTTACGGCATCACATTCTCTTCCAAAAGAATAAATGTAAAATTGAAACCACAGTATATAGAAGGCCTACTTTTGTACCTGACGTTATACAGCTGAATCTTTTCACCCAAACCCACATAAAACAGTTGCATTCAGTAGATACATCTTTAGAGCATACATACATTATTCTAACAGAAATTTCATAAATAAAGAAATCAAGTGGATC
>AZMS01S00025814.1:92180-104172 GCA_000661875.1 Acanthoscurria geniculata | reverse complement strand
ACAGGATTAATGGCAGCAGGGTTGTGACTCCCAGGTTCTTCTTAGAGACTTATATTCCCCAAATGAACCATCGGCTTTTTTTTTATATGGTCCTCTCACTAGTTGCACCTTTTCCAAATGCTGTATTAACATTCCTGAATACCTCGGACACTGTATATCCCAGTTTAAGCTCATAAAGAAATATCATGCACATGTGATGTGGCTCCGTGGCCCACTTCTATGTTGCTGTGTTCTCTACCACCAGCATGCATGCGACAGCCGACTATCCTATGTCTTGACCAACAGTATCGTGTGTCGCATCACATGTGTTTGAGCTGTATAGTGCCAACCCAGCAGAATGAAATAAAGTGGCACAACCCTGACATCCTCCATTTCAACTGCAGCAACCTAATACATTATAATGTACTCATGACTAGAAGGGGAAATTCTTACAGCTGTAATTCTTGACCTACTTTGATTTAGTAATAGGTGATGCAAGTTTTACAATGGTATCGCTGTCCAACAGTGAGCAATGAAGGTAATCTTTCAGCAACAGTGCAATATTGATTGTGTTAAAAGTAATAATAGCAGGTCATTTCAAAATTGTGAAAAAAATAATTGTGTGTACTATAATAATATTGTTCTTTTCAGTATTTTTGCCTGTGCATTTTAAATGCATCTTCATTATGGTGAAGATGCATAACTGTCTCCATAAGGGAAATATAGTGACAATAAAAGTATTGTTTTCATTATAGTGCATTATCCATTCATTCATTATTGTTTCACACCAGTTTATCAAATGGTGTTCAGGCTTGTGGTGCATAATTGTAGTAAAAATTAAGAGCGAAATTTCATTTGTTGTAATAGCAGTCTTAATGGGAGATGGGGTTTCCTCCAAGTGGCACTCTGAGGTAACAATACCACATAGGTATGGGCACTTCCTGTGTTTATGGATTTTGTGAATGTATGACTATTGTTTTGTAAGCACTCAGTATTTTAAATGAAGCTTAAAATACTAGCTTAAAGACCCTAACTCGCTATATGCTTAAAGACCCTAACTCACTGTGTTGTGTTCCAGTATCCTTAGGTGGAATGGTTAGCTGGTTATTGGGGTTTTATGGGACAAGGGCCAAGATTGGCCAAAGAGTGCCAAGAACATGAAGATACCTAAAACAAAAACTAAAAAAAAAAAAAAACTTCCATGTAGTTGTACCCCATACAGCTCAGCTACCCCAATTTCTACCAGGGCAGCTGAGGGGTTTTACTGAAGTGTGGGGTTTATGGCTGGATGTCCTTCCTTGACACCCTGGGTGAATGCAGTGTCCTGTTTATTTTTTCACCCATGAAAACAAAAAACTTCCTGGCCCTGTTAAGCATCAAACCCCCTGTTAAAATATAGAGAGGTAATCAGAAAGGGGGGGATTCAAAAACAGTGAACACACTTAGAAAAAGGTAGAATGACCTGACAATAAGCAAGGAAAGTACAGTAAACAGTGAAAAGTCATAAAAGTCTAAAAAAGGTCAAGTGAAAGATCAATTAAATTAAAAGAAATGAATGGCATTCATGTAGAAAGCTAGAAAGGGACCACAAACAAGCATGAACATCCAACACATGGGACAAACTAACAGTTATCAGCCAAAACAGGATGGTGAAAATAAAAGTTGTGAATATGAGAAAAACAACAGCAAGTGAAAAAGACGAAGATGGACAGTAAGTGTGACCCCACACAGCCCACACACAGGGACATCCTTACCACACGACAGATGATGATAGGTGAGATGACAGTGCCCAATGCAGAGACACACCAGCATAACCTCCTCACGACTGGAAGGGTGTTAAGAGGAAAATGCAGAAGCAAGGGTGTTAAGAGGAAAATGCAGAAGCAAGGGTGTTAAGAGGAAAATGCTAGCGGTCACCACAGTGAAATGTGCTATAAGATATAGGAAAGGAATTGTTTTCTGCAGAGCATTCATTGTAAAAGGGGAATGTGAGGAAATGTGAGGAAGTCATTTGTTTAATAAAGGTAGGACAGATGTTCATGATGACACATGAAGGAGGCACCTTTCATTTTGGTAACAGGTAATCTGAAGGAATTATTGAATGGAGCAATACAGAAAACCAGGTATATCAAAACCTACTAATTAACAACGCTGTATGTCACATGCAATAAATGAAATAACAAATTTACCAAACTAATAAGTTTTATTATCAACTACTTTAGTACTTGTGAAAGTATTTTACTTCCTTTTTCAAAAGCAACAACCTACTTCTTTTCAAAAGCAACAAGTATATTGTTGCTTTTGAAAAGGAAGTAAAGTACTTCCAAAAATACTAAAGTAGTTGATAATAAAACTTATTAGTTTGGTAAGTTTGTTATTTCATTTATTACATGTGATATACAGTGTTGTTAATTAGTAAGTTCTAATTACACATGTGTTATTTACAATTAGGTACATCAGAATTTTTTTAATTGTAACATCAATTTTTAGCTATTGCACTCCTTTATCAACAGTACTGTTATGCAACACTTCCTGTGTACCAGATGGGTGCCAAGAATGTTGATGGTTGGAAAGAAAAAAAAGTGCAGCTGCATTGATTTTATTTTTGAGCATTACCACAAAGACTGTGATGAGTCTGTTGACCACAACATTAGGCAATGAAACCTGGATGGCTTGGTTTCATCCAGGCGGTGAAACCTGGTTTGCCCACATCGCACCAGAAGGTAAGCAGCAGCCCTTACAATGGTGGCATACCAACGACTCCCCAAAGCTGAAAACGTTAAAAGCAGATATTGTCAGCACAGAGAATAATGGCCACAATCTTTTTGGGACTGGAAAGGCATCCCTCTTGTGGACTTCATGCTACAAGGGACAACCATCAATGTGAAGTTGTACTGTGAAGCACTAAAGAAGCTGTAGTGGGCAATTTAGAACTGGCAAGATCTCCTGACAAGTAGCATTTATTTGTTGCACAACAATGTGAGACTGCACACTGCTTGACCTACAAGAGCCATTGCTTGAATGATTCAAGTGGTAAATTTTTATTCATCCTCCATGCAGGTCTGACTTGCACCAAATGATCATCACTGGTTTCTTCACTTGAAGTTTTTGGCTGGCTGGTGTCAGAGGAGAAACCAATAGACAAAGGATGTGCAGTGCTGGTTGGACGGTGTGGTTGCAACTTTCTTTGATGACAGCATGCAAAAGCTGGTCCTGCAGTATGACAGGTGCCTTCATTTACGTGGTGACTGCAAGAGTAGTAATTCAAGAAAGAGATCAACATGTGGCACTAACTATGTATTTTTTATAACTTTTTAACACCCAGCTGTATGTGTGTGTCTTGTTATATGTGTTATTAGTATATATAATGTGTTTTGGTTCACTGCTGTTTGTATAATGTTCTTTTGGAACATACTGATAATTGTGCTTCTTGAGACAACATGTTGTATTAAGTAATTACTTAACGAAAAGAAATATATTTTTTCTTTCACAATATTTTACTTACAGCGTTAGTTACTGATAAAAGTAAGTGCAATTATACCAGTAACTGACATTGTAAGGAAAATATCATGAAAGAAAAAATATTTTTCTTTTCATTAAGTAGTTCTTTTGGAAGTTTAATATTCAGAAATGCCAGTTATATAATCAAATGCTCTTAAAACCACTAGAACCCAATTTTCTTATTCTGAACATTCTTATCTGTGAGTAATTTTACTATTTTATGAAACATCCATTTATTATTGTATCTTGTACCTAGGTATAAAAAAAATCAAAACTGGTCAGAGTGAAAGGCATTTCATGTCTACAGGATGTACTGATGTACTTTTAGTTCATTATGCTGTTTAATATATTTTCAGTACACACAGCGAGCTCAAGAAGATGATTCCTGTGATGAAAATTATGGTGGACTAGGGGCTATTAATGAGACAATAAGGTTTGTTCAGTGAAGTTTTTCATTGTATACACAGTGTGAAGAAACCGATAAGTGTAGTTGTTTGACGCAGAATATGCTGATCAAGCCTTTATCAAATATTCACTCAAAGAAAGAAAGAATACAATTTTCCAGTTCTTTTACAAGGCTTCATTTTGAAAGGCATACACATACTGTAAACCTTGCAGAGTTTTGAATGGCAGACCTTCCTTCTTGTTTCGCAGGAGGAGGGTCTGCCCTTTGAAAATGATTTTAAATGTATGTTATAAGGTAGATGGATGAAAAGGAAAACTAAACAGAAAAAGAATGAAAATTATGTGGGTATATTCATGTTAAAAGTTTGTCCAGAAAACCGAAAACTAACAACAAAACAGTAAAAATAATAAGTGAAAACAACTATAAAATTGGAAACATCACAAAGTATAAGATCAGAATCATGGAGGAACCCCCACATGTGTGTATAAAAATTAATTTAACCTGTGGGAAGTGTTACATTGGACAGACAGGGAGAAACTTCAAGATGAGACTGGTAGGGCATGTGAGCAGCATGAAAAATAAGAACAGCAATTCTAATTTGGTAAATCACATATTAAAATGCAGATGTAACATCAAGGAAAATAATATAGAGATTCTAAAAGAGAGAAGTGAAGGAAGCAATTTTCATAAAAGTGGTTTGAAAACTGTGTTAGCAAGGAATCACTAACTCTGGAACATGCCCTTGAGAAGAAAATTCAACTCAGTGAAGGAATATGGCAACTCCAAGGAAATGGCAGCAAACTAGGGTTAACATCCTGAAATGTAAATATGAATAATTATTTTACCTTTGCCAGAAAATGGTAATAATATCCAGTTGTTATGAGCTACTGTTTTATATAAGGGCAATAGAGCATAGAGCATTTGCATAATGTGTTGCTGTTGTTGATGCAGTGTTTCATTTTTGTAGCACAATATTTTTTTTCAAAATCACAAAGTTTTTATTTTGTAATTTAGGTTCATTTGGCATTTGCAGCTTTTTTAATTGTTTTTTACATGGTATTCCCATTCATAAAGTTACGAGGGTTATCCAGAAAGTAAGTTCCGATGGGGGAAAAATGCAAGAACATATGACAAACCATTTAATATGCCATTTGAAGTACATAACTTACACTACTTTTTGACGTAATTTCCACCAATGTTGAGGCAACAGGTTTTGTATCCCCTTATCGGAAAACAATGCCACCCGTTATGCATACCACGTAGTAAGAGTTTCTTTGACTGTGTTGTTGTGGTGGTTCTGACACCCAGCAAGGAAGGATTTAAGATGCTGGAACATGTGAAAGTCACTAGGTGCTAACTCAGGGCTGTAGGGGGGATGATTGAATTGTTTCCAGACAAATGTGGCGATGAGTTCTTGTGCTGTGGCGGCACTGTGAGGGCAAGTGTTGCAATAAATCAGCACAACACCCCAGCTAAGCATGCCATGTCACTTATTCTGTATCATGTGATACAATTTTTGAAGTGTGCCGTAATAGACACCTGCGTTGATTGTGGTGCCTTGAGGCAAGACCACCACCAGCAGTACTCCTTTTTGGTATCAAAACACTGTGCACATGATATTCCAAGTGGACGTGGTCTGCTTGAATTTTGATTTTGTTGATGATGAAGTGTGCCTCCACTCCATGGACTGCCGCTTTGATTCAGGGGTTGCATGTGACACCCATTTCTCGTCCCCTGTGACCACACGGCTCAAGAAGTTATCACCTTCCATACTGTATCATATCAGAAAGTCCAACACACTGGCCTGTTGTTTCAATTTGTATTCCTCCATAAGCATTTTCGGCACCTAGTGTGCACACAATTTCCGAAACTGAAGTTTATCAGACACAATTTTGTGCAGAAGTGACAGTAAAATTTGTGGAAAATGTGGGGACAGATGGCATAATGGTGAATCATCTGTTCTCTCTAATCGTCTCTTCAACTGCATGCACAAGATCTTCAGTCACCACAGAGGGTCAGCCACTCTGTGTATCATCATGTACACTGTTGCATCTTTCACTGAAGAGTTGCACCCATCTCTGTACTCATAGCATGTTCTCCATACACATCCTGAAGTTGACGAATTTCTGCTGGTTTCACACCCTTCACATTCAAGAAATGGATTACCAACTACATTTCACATGTGGAAGGTTATCAATTTTCTTAAACATTATAAACACAGAGTGCGATGCTTGAATGATGTTAGAATGTCTTCAAATGGCATCCATGCCTTGCCACTGAATCAACCAACTTGGCATGCATGCACACCACAGTGACTGAAGCTCACTACGTCACTAAGTGCAAATGGAACTTACTTTATGATAACCTATGTATTTTAGTAGATAATGTATAACTATACAGTTTTTGCCTTCTGTTATTACAGTGATGAAAATTATGAAGAATTTCAAAAGTGGCAGAAGCATGATGATTCCGTAGAGAAATTTTGTGAAATTGATGGTAAGTGTTTTAGATAATTTGCCTCAAAACTTTGGTTTGCTAGAAGTGTGATTGCTGATTATAGTAACCTACATGGCATTTTGAAATTCATATTAAAAACCTGATAGAATCTTCTTCAGGTATATAGAACAGTTGAAGTTATATAAATTTGATATGAGTAGGGTAAACAAACAAGAGACATTAATAACTGTGGTTACACATTAATTTTATTAGGAAAATGCTTAAGATCTTTCAATAGCTCATAGCTATTACCTTCAGAAGCTGTAAAATACTGGGAAGAAAAGATGCGTAGATATGAAACCCAAAGTAAGGATTCTTGCAAAAGAGGAAGTTGCTGATGGTAGACCTTAAGTCATACTAGAAGGAGTGACTTTTTTCCTTTTACACTAAAATAGTCACTCTTTCTAGTATGACTTAAGGTCTACTACTATCTTGCAAGTGTGCTGACATTAGTTATATTTTGTCGAATTTTGTAGGAATACATGTTTTGTATATTGTTGCCCTCGTGCTGAAGGACTCAGTGCCTGTAGTGTGCAATAGAAATCTGAATCTACTACTATCTGGTAGCTTCCTCTCTTGCTAGAGTCTTACTTCCCATCTCATATCTGTGCACCTTTCCTTCCCAACTGTCACTTTGTTGCTGCTGAAGATGATAACCATGAGCTATTGAAAGAACTTAAGCATTTTTCTAATAAACTTAGTGGAACTTACATATGCAAACTGAGTCACAGTACTTAAAACTGAATTGGTATCTGAAATGCCCCCCTTATGTGCTTTAAAATTATGTAAATATTCCTGTTCTAGAATTTTCTAGATAAGTGTTATGATTCTGAAAGTTAGCCTAAGGTGCTATAGGTTCTTTCAACATCCTTTCTGTGTAATAACAAGAAACTACACACAATACCCACTATTTTTACATCAGTGTTAATTTATTTATAAAGGTTAAATATATTCATAACTCAATAGTCTCACTAATACATTTTTTTTAACATGTTCACAACATTAGTGCAATTTTAGCCTCAAGAACCCCCACAACAACATGAATGAAGCATTGGCATCCCCCAAGATGGACAGATATGAATCATATAGCTTCCTTCTCCAGTTGAAGCACTTTGTCTCCTAGAAAGCAGTCCTGAAAACAAAAAGTTTCAACTCAGAACCCTTTTGTATCCTATATTTCTGAAGAGCAGTATAAAAAGAAATGAAAACTGGTAAATGTTGTAGGAGATGTAATTAAACTAACTCCAACATTCCCAGTAGAGCAATAGTAACAAGTCTCGCAAGCTATGAGAAAAATTACTGTCTTGATAAGAATGATGACTGAAACAAGTGAAAACATACTTTAGAAAAGGTAGTAGTTTAATAACATAAATACGAATCGTCCAGATACATGTAGATAGGATAATAAAATCATATGGTAATGATTATATGTATTTTGATTCATCCACACAGTCTGTTGACAAATTATACTTGCACACACGCACTAACAATAACATAGTTCCTTGCTTCTAATATCAGCAGACAGAAGGAAAGAAGCTATTGTCAAAAGGTTTTTATATGATATGTGATGTCGTATCTCAGGTGGCAGGTGTTGATGAGTCTTTTACTGAGAGACTTAAAAGAGGGAGGTTGAGGTGGTTCAGACAAAGTGGAGGGGTTAGAATGAGACAGTACACAAGGTTAGTAAGAAAAGGGTGGCAGGCAAGAGAAATGTAGGTAGACTTAAGCTGATGTGGATTGAAGGAGTTGAGAGATCTAGAAGTGTGGAGTCACTGCAGACTTGCCCCATGGCAGAATGGAGTGACGTAGAAGAATTTGAAAAGCTGACCCCATATAAGTAGGACAAAGTTTAGAAGAAGAGTATGTATCAGTTAAAAAAAAAATCTCTATATATATATTGGTAGTACAAAAAGGCAAGTTATTGAATGTATTATTGATAGACTCAGTGAACATTGTGCCAACGTATTCCAAGGAAAAACCAGCATAGCCCTTGCATAGGAAACCAGTGCAAACCAACATGGGGAAGAAACAAGGGTTAGCAACTTGCATAACAATGTAGGAAACAGCTGTATGCAATAAGCATTAGATATCTACCTCAACAAGAAGATGGTAATCATTGATGAGACATAACCTATTCCCTGCACCTGGATGACTCAATTAGACAAAACAAAGAAAAAGCAGCCAACCAAGAGACAGAAGAACAGAAGTAAACTAATCCATAACAGAAGTGGCAACTAAACAGACACACAAGAACTTGTGCACTGTAATTGGCTGAATGAAGGTGGGTAGTTATGCTGCAAAACATATTGCCATATTTTTTTTTTGAAAAAATGTAATAAAAATTTATTCTGAAACATGTTTGTTTTACCATTAACAGAATGTTTTTGACTGATACATTAGGCTTCTTCAGTGATGACTACTGTTGCAAAGGGATCTTTTGAAACAGTAATAAAGTGTTCTTATTCCTTTTCTTTGGTTAACCCTGCTATATGTATTCACTCCCATCCTTAACTGTGACTACACTGGTTTGTTTACTGACAACTGACACCATTCTTATGTATAGAATAAGGACACACTTGAACTTTCTTATCACAAAGATCTCAATCAGATTCTGATAGGAGTATTGAGAAGGGTGTTGTGGCAGTAGCTTTCAGTAGGGAGGTTCACATCATTTCATAGGTGAGCCAAGGTGGTTGTAAAAGTTTGCACAAGAACTACAATATAAATTGAACTATTATATTAAGGAAGAATGCCTCTCTCTCTTAGCCAAACAGACATTTAGATCATTTTCAAATTCCACAGTGTGTAATGAGGGAAACTTGTCATATCTGGTTGGTATTTCTTGTGAACAATGAACTAATTAATGATATAGAATATAATAATTATTTCCATGTTTTTTTGTTTTTAGCTGAGTCATTTTTATTTTCTTGCAGATGAAATGTCCTCTGAATTACAATACATTGACTTGTTGCTCAATCCTGAACGTTACACGGGATATAAAGGATTCTCAGCTCATCGCATTTGGAAGAGTATTTATGAAGAGAATTGCTTTAAGTACGTTGTTCCCAGGAATGAAATACTAGATTCATTTTTCAAAAACTGTTTTCATTTTTCATAGAATTCTTTATTTACTGAATTATGTTTTTTTTAGGTATTTAGTCTGTGTTATGCATTTAAAAACATGAAAAAGTTGTCAATATGTTTGCAATAACTTGAAACATCATAACTCAGTTTTATAGGGCTAATGTGTGTAGATTTTTCACCTGGTTTTTCAGTAACTGGTAGGACATTTTTCATAATAGCTGTACTGGCAGCAAAGTCACACTAAATGACCATGGACATTGCACTGGGAGCCATAAAACTATGATAGTATGAATCAGAAGTTGTTGGGCATTTTTTTTTCAAGTTAATGGATCTTAACTTTGTTATCCACACCAAAGAGTTTTTTTGTAGCCATGAAAACAGTGATAATACACTGTTGCTATGCACTAGATTAAGATTAAGATAGAAAAGACACACAAAAATGGTCTTCAACTACTGTGGAGCATGTTACTTCTTTTTCACACAGTAAGTATATGTGATAGTGTTTTTGAACCCCTGCTTTTCATCAGTCATTTTACATCATAGGTCAGAGTTAACAGTATGGTAGGTACTCTTCAACCGAGTCATTACTGGAAAAGAATGGACAGTTGCGATTAACACACAAGGACATAATGTGTATCTGGTGTGATTATTTTGAAGATTTGCTAAATGCAGACTAGATGGATTGCAGTGGAGATGAGAATGATAGGTGTTCAAGTAATGGTCTGGAAAATGGAATGGCAGTAGGTATTCATGAAGTTAGCAAGGCAGTTTCTGCCCTAAAGTGTAGAAAGGCAGCAGGCACTGATGAAATCAAACCAGAAATGGTTAAACATAGTGGGATGACAGGAGTTTTGTGGTGACATAGAATCATTCAGTTAGCATGGAAAGGAAGCTTGGCAGCAAGTGATTGGCAGAAGTCTGTCATGTCCCTATTTACAAGAAAGGGAACAGGAAAATGTGTAGTAACTACTGAGGCATCTCACTGCTTAGTGTCCTGTGTAAAATTTATACTAGTATACTGAGTAAGAAAATCCAGAAGTTGGTGGAAAGTCAGCAGAGTGAAGAGCAGTGTGGTTTTAGGGGAGGGTTAGAGGATGTCAGGATAGCATAATTGTCCTGCATCAACTTTCAGAATAGTTTTGAGGTGAACCAGGATTTGCACTGGTGTTTGTTGATTTCAAAAAGGCATTTGATAAGGTTCCTCGGAATACGCTGTTCACTGTGTTAAAAAGCTATGGTGCGACAGGTAAGTTACTGAATTCAGTTGAAAGCTTCATTCTAGGAGTTTGACAGCTGTGAGGTGGATGATGCCACAGGGAAGTGGTTTGAAGTTAACACATGTGTGATAAGGATGCAAGTTATCCCTGCTCCTGTTTTTGATCTACATGGATAAAATTGTTAAGGACAGTGACTTTGTAGCTGATGTTAGAACAGGGGATGTCAAAATTAGGAGATTATTATGTGCAGGCAATATGGTGCTTATTTCTAAGAGTGCTTAGTGCTTGCAATGTAACATGGATCAATTAAGCAGAGCTTGCAAATGATATGGGATGAGGATGAATGTTGAAAAGTCTAAAAGCATGGTTGTGGGGTGAAAAACGGCAAAAGCAAAATGTGTAGTTCAGGAAAAGGAGCTAAATAAGTTTATGATTTTAGTTACTTAGGTTCAGTTATTAGTGAGTGTGGGAAGCTGAATAGGGAACTGGACAACAAAATTTGTAAAGCAGGAAGGGTTTGTGGTCAGCTGTACAAAACTATTTTTAGTAAGAAGGAATTGAGTTAGAAGACAAAGCTTTCTGTGTACAGTGCTATATTAAGACCCACCCTATTTATGGTAGTGAAAGTTGGGTGAGGAGCAAGGGTCTTTTGAGGAGGTTAGAAGTAGGTTAGACTACTGAAGGGAATTTCAGGAAAGAATAGACCAGTTCAGTGGCAAGACAGAACTAGCAATGCTGATATTAGAGCTGAGCTGGGTACAGCTCCTGTTCGAGGTAGATTGAATGGAAACATCCTGAGGTGGTTTGGACATGTGTGTGTGTAGAGTGATGATGGCAGACTCCCCAAAGTCATGCTGAATTCTAAAGGGTCAAGACCTAAATGTAGACTGAAGGCGTGTTGGATTGACGGTGTGAAATCAGCTGTCAGTGATCGGAGTATCAGCCTTGAGAAGGCAAAGGAATTACCTAGGTAGGTGGGGATTGGTGATTGTTGTACTAGGGGATGACAGACTCTGTCAGACTTACAACAGTCTTTTTCTGTCATCTTCTGCCAAGCTGTATATGCTTTTCACTGTATCATGTTTGGTTTTAATAAATCTATTTATCTGTCTGTCTATCCCTTAGGTGTTATTTACACCTTTGTTGTTGCTGCACTGACTTCAGTTTTCTGTAATTTTAATGCATGTCATTTAAGTCTGAACATTCTTTGGCACACAGGTGTGAAATGGTAATGAATGAATGAGTGACCTGCAATTGAAGTGTCACTGCTGTTACCAGTCTTGGAAACAATTTGCAGTTCATCATTGCC
>AZMS01S00025332.1:36327-48707 GCA_000661875.1 Acanthoscurria geniculata | reverse complement strand
AACTATACCATACCGGCAAGTACTTTAATATCCTAACTGCCTTCTTCTCTAGGCTATTACACCATCTATTTTTTTTTTTTCCTACGAGTGAGTTAGAAATTAAGGTCTCCTATTTTATTCCCGCGAAAGTGATAAAAATAGCACGCTGGCGGTTTAATGTGTGTTGTACGTTATCCCACCATTAGACGGAAGGGGTGTCCCACCTGCGAACGCATGGTGTACATGGGTTACGTGCGATAAGTAATGGCGACAATAGTGAATGAGTGAACGATTTCTGATTCGTTTTCTCTAAGCACAAGTCATGGAACCCGTGGAAATCCACCGTGAGCTCGTAGCAGTTTATGGTCTCGATGTAATTATGGTGCAACATGTGCGAAAGTGGTGTCGTGAATTCAGAAAAGACTGTGTTAGAGGAGTGGACGAATAGAAAACCGGGTGAACCTCCATCCCCGTCGGTATTGTTGTTGGCATCGATCCGGCGCTGCGGACCGAACAGACGTGTGTCTCTTACCCGTTTAGAACCGACATTAAATTTCCTCAAGGAACAATACGGGGTATTGTTCATTGTCTAGATTACCGAAAGATTAACTGCAGGTGGGTTCCCAGGAGCATGATCAAAAGAATACGCACATAGCGGCTTTCCTCACACTTCAGCGCTACTTAGAAGTGGGTGAGAAGTTTTAGACAGAATCACTGACGCAGATAGGACTTGGGTGTTTCATCACAGTCCTGAGAGTAAAATAGAATGCATGACATAAAACATTCAGTTTCTCCTGCTAAGAAAGAAACAAGCCCGAAAACAGCGACGGCAAGTGTGTTTCAAGACATGCATGGAGTGCTTTTGGTGGATTTCACTCTCGGCAACGCAACAGTGTATACAAATGATTTTCAGAACCATGAGACTATTCATCGCAAGAGGCAAAGCTTGTAGCTGAAGGGGGTGCTTCTGTGTCGATAACGTCCGCCCTCACACTGCTCGTGACACTGAATCTCTTGAACATTTGGAACTGAGTTATTCTTCCCCACCCTGCTTATAGTCCTGATCTGGCATCATCGGACGTCCACCTCTTCCGTAAACTAAAGAGGCACCTTCGAGGCCGAAGCTTCCAGTCTGATGAAGACGTCCCAAAGAAAGTCACACGTTGGCTGTGTCAGCAGAACAAATCTTTCTGCTACCAAGGTTTCGATTTCTGGATCTGTTGCTTCAACAATTGCCCCAAGAGACATGGGGACTACTACGAGAAACTAATTGAATATGTACGTATCTCTGTTTCATATGTTCTTTATTGCAACTTTGTAACAAAACAAGAAATATTGCTTTTTGACTTTCACTCGTATATTTCATCCGTGTGCTTCCACTTCTAGCCTAAAATCATAAAATCCCACAAATTTCTTCAATGTCGCAATCAAGAATGAAATTCCCGGAAACGTTCTTGAGCTGAATGTTTGAGAAGGTTTCGTATCAGCCAATCCTTGGGGTTGAACCAAGACCAATAATTCCGGAACTAAGCCTGCTTCTACCTACCCACACCAGTCCGTACTTCATCATCCTGACTGGCTTCTCTGAGCTGTTACAATGTATATGTTTTGCTTAAGTTTGACGAAAGGTTTGAGTTTCCTGCGCAGAAAAGAGACAAGTGAGGATAAAACTGAAACCCAGAAAACGATTTGAATTTTCTGCCAATGAAACGCGGAATGAAGAGACTAGAAAATTCAAATTCCGCAAGATAAACACAAATCGACAACAGGAACGACATTTTCTGGTATTTGTTTCTGTAAAAAGTTTACCAGTTACATCTAATTGTAGTAAAAATTTTGCAGGTACGTTTTTGGAGCAATTGAATCTCAGTTTTCAGAGTTATTGCGATCTCGCGGAGTTAACGACGCGACAAGACAATACACAACAATAAGGACACCTCCAAATAATAGTACAGCAAACATGGGAATCACAGATTTTTCCCCCCGAAATCTCAGGGTCTCATTTTTAGAAATTTACATTACTTTCCTACAGTATACAAAAATAAACAACCAAAATAAATAACTTTCAAGGAGCATAAACAGGTACTTTATACCTCGATAAAAAAATGAAATGGTTACGCTTAACAACTACCAGCGTCATTTAGACTATGTGACGATGTAAGTCAATGTCTTAAGTGCCGCCTGAATTATCTACCTGTGAAATGAAAAAGCTGACTTGTAAAATATAAAACGTAAAGCTTGCATGCATGAAACCTGCACAATATGTAATTCTACTATACTCGACTGGAAAAAAAAAAGAAGACATATCATCATTTATGTCTTCATTGGTGAAGACATAAATGATGATAAGACAACATGTACAGAATGTTGCCTCGTTTTCCTGTTTGGTATTGCTACTTTTAGTAAGGGAGCTGCAACGTGAAATCTAAGCAATACAAAATCTTTCTTAATGTAGAGATAAATATAAAACAAAAATTACTCGTATTATAACAAGGCTTTACTCAGTTCTTAAAATTCCATAACAAAAATTAACTTAACATATCTCACTTACAAAGTTTTAGTAAACAGTTCAAGTTTACTTGATCACAGGTAAACCAGAACTATTTACCGAAACTTTATGAGTAAAGTATTTACGTTAATTTTTGTTATTGAATTTTAAAAACTGAATAAAGCCTTCTCATAAAACGGACAATTTTTATTTATATTTATGTTACGTAATAAACAAGACTTCATTGCTGCATAATGTATCCTTTTGAAATTCACAAAATATCTACCCAGCTGTTTGTATGAATATTTTGCACCAGCTACGTTTCTCATTATAGCTCCCCTCCAACAACAGACGTGGCGCAGTCGGATAAACATTAGCTTAGGGGATTGTGAATTACTTTCCGTAAAATGAAATATGTGTATTGGTTATTTCCTGAATAGGTTCAAATCTCCCACTTCAATCTACTCAAGTGGAGTTATTCCAATGGTTTCCTTGGGTTCGTTTTATGCCAGGAAGGACAAGCCTCCAGCCATGTGTACATTGTATTTGTTCTAGCTTGGACGCTGGATATGTCTCCTTTCAGCGGAACGTGCTTTGTGACGTGTTTCTACCAGGGTCACTTCCCACAGACCCGTGCATGACAGAAGCAAAAACCCTAGTTCCCTCTTGTCACTGATTAGTTGGAAATCTAGTATTGAATTCCTAGTTTCAGTGGAGGAACTCATAACACTTCGTGAAAGAAAGCTTTCAACGTTCAGCCCTTGACATATGCTCTTCATGTGTGGCGGAAAAGCTTGATCTTATTTTTTCTCTCGACTGATTATCGCGAAACCTGCTTTCCCATATGAAGCAAAAGCTTACATAGAATTTTTTTTCTTTTCTCCACCGTCATTCTCTCCATCACTCCATTTCTTTCTCTCTCTCTTACTGGATCCAAAATAAACAAAATGTAGATGTTCAGTTTCAAAGACGTGCGCTAAGTGATGTTCAAAAGAGATGTCGTTCCCTAAGATTCAGGGCCTGAGCGAAGTAATTAAAAACCTTCAATTTCATAATTTCAATGACGACCGATTCCGCTGTAAAAAAGGACTAACCAAAAATGCGCATCGTACGGTGGTGTTTTAGCATATTTGTAATGTAGAATAACTTAGTATCACTACGGAGATTCATTCGTCCCATAAATATGCATTCCGAAACAAAGAAAGGAGCTCAGAAATCATAAAGTAAAACAGCCCGCTTTTCTAAAAGTTTCTTCTTGGAAATCAGGAAGATTTTATATGCGCGGCTTATTCGATTTTGCCTTCAAAGGGAAGATGTAGGTCGAATTCTGCGTCTTTTCTTCTACAGCGGTGGATTAAAGGCTTAGGCAGAAACAGAGAGGGAGAAGGGGGGTCGCGTTGGTAAATCCTCATAAAACAGGCATAATATGGCATCCAAGGAAAACCATTACTTTGCTGTTTGGATGTCTGGACCATCTGGCTTATTTCCCTTTAAAGAGGAGGAACAGAAAGCTGATGCGCACTCCTGCATCTTCCCAGGTTCCTGCAGAATAACTTCGCATTTATTTTTCGAAACGTTGGTCATTATTTTCAGAGCACTCTTGGCTATTTTGCTGGAAAGAGAACAGAAGTTACGGTGTCTCTTTCCCGATGGTGAAACTCATCTCGCATCCTTGTACAACAATGCTTCATTTCTCCGCGTAAAGTCTCTGCACGATGAAATTTTTACTAGAACTGATAAGCTTTGGCTAGTGTTTCAGCAACGAAGTATCATCCAGCTGATATGGATATTGCAGCCATAATGAGAAAAAGTTTCGTTTTTTATAACCGACAAGGAAACAAACAAATCCTTTTCACACCATACACAACTGGCGCTTCTCATTTTTCATGACTTTCTTCTCGAGTTTTTCTCATTTACGTGATGCCCGGAGCATAAAAAAATTAGTTATTTTTTTTCATGCGGCCGTTACCACACTTTACGAATGGAAATAATGGTGTCTAAACCGCACAAGGGGTTTTCATACTTCGCCATTTTCTTCAGAGCTTTCCGCTTAATGCCTTTGCCTAGATGTTTACTCGCTCGCGTTATTGCACGGTAACAAAATAAAAGAATAATGTACATTCTCTGGAGAGTGAGGGAAGACATTGTAATGCGCTTTGAAGCCACGTGGATTATATTTCGCATTAATGAGAAAAGGTGTAATAGATTTGAATAAGTAAACAAGAGAAAATACTGAAACAGAACAGAAAAGAAAGATGATGGTACTACTGCCCACGAAAACTTTAAGGAAAATCTGAAAGGAAAAAATAGAAAAGAAAATTCTGTGTTAAATGGAGGTAGACGTTATAACGGCTCAGGGAAGGGACCACTTAGCATGTTAGAACAAATTCTAGCATGATGTGGGCAGTAATCGCTCCGTTCGACAAATGAAGGGCATAGGTTCGAGTCCCATCACTGGCCTGATGTGCGATTTTTCCCTGCAAGGGGAATATAAACATGAACAATAGGATCTATGTGGACGCGCATGTTTTGATCAACTAGATCCCATGAGCAGTGCTAAATCTCTTTTTACATGTGCACTTCAACTGCTAAATACAATACATGCTCAATTTGCCCAATTTTTTAATAATGTGGCAATGGATTCCGCATGATCCAATAGTGATTATGACAATGCGTGAGTAATTTTTCAAAATTAGAGACTAAATTCTGGGTAACTCACAGTAAGTGACATTAGTTGTTAACTGACACAGTTTCCATTTCATCACTTCTCGAATCATAGAAAAGTTAACAGCTAGCAGTTGACAGTCAAACTTGATGCCGCTAAAGTATTGCAACAAATTGTATTTTCTGAAGATGTCAGGACCAAAAAGTGGTATCTATCGTTCAGGATCAAACAATCCAGCATTTGCACAATGGTCATAGTGTCTGTAAATTGAAACAGACACTGCCATCAGCAGTTTCAAAGCGAAATGTTTTCTAATCAACAAGCAGTGTGTATTTACCAGTCGAGGTACATTTATCCGTTACTTCGCATCAATAAACCCTTTTTTCCCTTTGATCTAGGAATCCTTTCTCAGTTACTCACATGTTTCCTGTGTACACAGGTTTTCTTGCTGGACCGTTTGGTTTGGAACTGTTTGATTATGATCACTATTTTGCATCAAAAAATGCTTACTTGCAAGTTTCATGTGCTTTACACAGCTTCTCTTGCTGGACGACTGATTATGATCAACGTGTTACATCAAAAATTGCAACACATTTCCACAGTTATCCTTGTATTAGGAAACCTCTCGTCTGCTTCAGAATTGTACAGTTCACATTGTGCTTCAACATGCAATATATTTCAACGATATGCCTCCTCCTCATATGGTTGAAATTCTGAAAACCGCATACTGTACTTAAAATTCTGAAACAGACAAGCACACTATATAGTCTCTTTCAGGAATATATAGTTGCCTGTCTGTTCTGTGAGTCCCAGAAAAAAGGCTCAGACAAACGGGATCTATTCTTATAATCATCAATGATTCACTGGGTCACCGTTAAAGCGGTTACAACAAATTGTACAGCTTCGTACTGTCCGCAGCTTGGCTTTCGGTAACAATATGTACATTACGTAACACAGCGACAAAAATATGAAACAAAAATTTCTCCTTTTACTCGAAAGCTTTGTTTAGTTCTTAAACTTAAATGACAAAAAAATAATTTACATACCTTATTTATCAAGTTCATGTTTACCTTGATCACAGGTAAAAGAGAGTTTTTTCCGTTTGTATGTGTTTATTTCTTTCGCCCCTTTAGAAAAAATTGCCAGAATGCTTTCTTTCATTTCCTAGGTTTTCTTTTCAATTTCAGGATCTAAATTAATCATCTCCTGACTGTTGTTTTGATATTTATTCGATGTTTAACGAGATGTACATACTCCATGTTTCCTCGTACGCGTTCCCGTACAAAATTAGTTGCTTATGCTTGCTCTCTGGATTTTAAAGCGGCAAATACCTAGTAAGAATTCCCGCTCTTCCTTCCCAGATTGGACTGCAACCAGCATCTCAAATTAATGAACCAGTGGCCTTTCCACTAGACCACTAGAATATTTATTCCACCATCTCCACGGTGGTGCGTTACAACTTCGAGATCTAAAATGGCCAAAGAGTTTTTAACTTCGAGATTTAAAATGGCCAAAGACTTTTTAACTTCGAGATTTAAAATGGCCAAAGAGTTTTTAACTTCGAGATTTAAAATGGCCAAAGAGTTTTTAACTTCGAGATTTAAAATGGCGATAGCAATTTTCCCGGAACTGCTGTCACAATAATACGGCCACAGAGAACAAAATGACCAAAACAAGTCATAATTCTCGTCATAATACCAATGTATGGTTTTTTCTTCGTAACAGTTCCTCAAATATACTACATGGTGATCCGAAAGTCCCGGACATAACAAAAGAGACATGAATTTACTAAATTTAATGATTGGGTTATAGTGAACAAAAATAGTGCAAACAAAGGCTACAAAATACTTTTACGAAGACAAATAAAATTAGATTACTACAACATATGTATGTTGGAAATGACTGTCTCGTTCCTGAAAGCAGGCCAAAGCCCTTTTCACCAATTTGGATGCAACTCTTTGAAGCACCGGAAATACTGACAGTTCCTATAGCTTCAATGATGTTCGTCATCAGTTCATCAGTTATGTGAGGATTATTTCCACGCACCTTTCCTTTCAAATATCCCATAGGGAAATAAATCTGGAGGTGACAAATCTGGAGATCTTGTGTGCCAAATTCTTTTAGAAATCAGTGGTCACTTGAAAAACTCTTGCGCAAATTGCATTGTTTCATTCAATGTATGGCAAGTGGCACTGATCTGCTGCAAGCAACAAGCACATCCTTCATTCTCAACGAGTGCAATGAACTAGGTAACGATGTTTTGGTATACTGCACTGCTCACTGTGCTCTCAAAGAAAATGGGTCCCACAGTGCGAAGACGTGATACTGCACACTACACTCCAATTTTCTGAGAGTGCAAGGGCTCTTCCCGGAAAACATCTGGATTTGTAGATGAATAAATCGTGTTGTGCTGTCTATTGTGGAACTTCGGTTCGTCACTGAAGATAGCTTTGTGAAGCTCCTGAATTCCGTTTTTCTTCAACAAAATGATTTGTTGTCCTCAATTCCATTTTCTTCAACAATTCCATTTTCTTCAACAAATGGTTGAAGACACCTGCAGTACATAACACGTTATTCCTTATCCAGTGCCTTCAATTCTTGAACTGAGTGAACACCGTATGGACGAAGGTATAATTGTTCAGTAGCTATCCAATAACTGCCTTTGCACATTCTTGTCTGAAGGGCGAGTTTTTTTTTTTTAGATCTTTTGACGGGTTACTTTGCCAATCTGTGTGCACGTCAGGCAATTTAGGGTAGGTCAAAATGGAGGTTCTACCAGGTCGCTACCTGTCTGCAACTGATTCAGTTTCACGAAAACGTTTGATTAACCTCGTAATCGTCGAACTCTGAGAAAATATAAACCAAGATACTTTTAAGAAACTCCTCCACAACATGTGCGTAAGAACGACTGGCAAAGTAACATACGAAAACGAAAACTCGTTGATCCTGGAAAAACGCAATTTCGCTTTCCTTACAGACAAAGCAACACAACAGATGTTCAATACCCGTCACGCTGCCTTAAGAGTACACGATAGCACTCAACACTCCGGTGGAGCCGTTGAGTGGTAGGAAGAACAATTTAAATAAAAAAAACGCTCCGATACACATAAGCTTCAACTCTGATGTGCGCGACTGTTGGATCAACCTATATGTTTTTAATACTTCAAATTCGTTATATTTGCTCCTGAAATGAAACTGTACATAATATGAGAACGACGACAACTGTAGTCCATGAATTAAAATAAGAAACCATTTTTTCGACGTTCTCATTTGAAACATCTATGGACGGATTCATTTTCACAGAATTCAGAAAATATATGGTTTTATTTTCACATAATTTCGAAAACATACTGTTTTATTTTTGTATTGGGTTGTTTCATAATTATTGGCCAATTTGGACACACATAAGAAAACAGCTGTAACAGACAAAGAAAACTATTTTATGCAGCAAAATATCTGCCCTAGACAGCAATACAATACGACCAACGTGTGTTTTCAGTGCAAAAATCCCACGGTGGCAGAATCTGGCATCACAGTAATGAAGAAATTGAGAACTGCCTGAATCAGAGCTTCCTAGTTCTCGAACCGTTTGTCACTCAGAAATTTGTCCAAATGGCGAAACATGTGGAAATCGGAAGGGGCTAAGTCCGATGAATATGCAGGGTGCAAGACAACCTCGTACCCCAAGGCGTTGATTTTTTGCATGCTTCCAATACGCACATGAGGTCTTGTCCCGTCCTGGAGGAGTAAGGGACCACAGCGATTGACGAGTACTGACAGTTTGGCGAATAATTTCCGGGGACATTCGTCTATCCGACGACAATAGACGTCCGTTGTGATTGTTGGCCACACGGCAGAAACTCATAGTGCACCACAGTCTTCTCAGTCCACCACACAGAGATGAGAACTTTCCTCGGGTGTAGCTTGGGTTTGGGCCTCCTCTGTTTCGGTGGTTACCCTTTACTGAGCCACTGCACGTGCGCTTGCGGTTGTCGTACAACACCCATTTTTAATCCATAGTAAGGATCCGGTGCAGAAAGGGCGCGGTTACCTAACGTTTTGGTGGGCATGCAAGTTTCCAAAAACATTAGCTTCTGTTGCTCAGGGAGGTCATGTGGAAGCCAGGCTTCCAGTTTCTTGACCTTGCCCATTGCTGTCAAGTGTCGGGACACTGTCTCTGGTGCTACGGCAAGTTCACCACTCATCTCTCTGACAGTTGACATTGCTTTGGCTTTCACTTTCTGCTTTAAAGTGACCGTGTCAAAGCGAACTAGACGCCCCGCTCCTGGCTTATTGTCGATGTCCACATCGCTGCTACGAAATGTCGACATGTCAACATCGCTACCCGTCTACGGACCGTTCTGTCACTTGTCGTGCAGACACCCCACTCTGTATTGACAATGGCCACCGTTTCGGACACGGAACGTCCAAATCGAAACTCGTGCAAAATCACAAGTCTCACGTAGCGTTTCTCCATCTTATCATGATTTGCTTTCCACTGCCTACCCTCCCGTTTTCACGTTGCGGGGGCGTTTGGAGTTCCTGCTCCGTTGCGTCGGTCGTCGCGGGCTCTACAAGGCCCAATAATTATGAAACAACCCAACACATATTGAAATTGGTTCTAGAATGAAGCTGTTTTTTAAATTGGGAAAAGTCGAAGATTGCGGTCCATATATGAAGTTATGTACGTCATAATTCTCCTAGCTCTTGTTTCAAATAAATGTGTACGTTTGAACTAGCGACATGGCGTAGTCTATTCGGCGACGACTTTGCCTCTAGTGGGAGAAAGGTATTAAAGTTTTTTCTTGTTTTCGAAACCGCACCTTTCCGGCTACTTTGCTCCCTGCTAACAGATTCTCGGAGTTTTCTGTGAACGTCTACATGAATGGCGATAATAGAGATGCAGCTGGGAGTCGATCCTTCCTCAGAAAGGATCGTCTCTAACCTTCCTGCACACGGGCGCAGCACAGCGTAAAACTCCTAACATTCGTCTGGGATTGGGATGCGAGTGATAAATGATTTCATTTCGAATTCACAGGAGTTAATTTTGATTATAAAATTGCAGTAAAAATGATTTTGTAACTTGACATTAAATTTACTGTGCAGTGGATTTAGAAATCGTTACCGTTGCAAAATGTCACTTAAGAAAAATAAAGCATTAAATTTACGGTAGCCGTTACACCTTCATTTCTTAAGCAACGAATAAATTTTATTTATGTCAAACTACACGTATTAAGTCATTCTGAAAGTAAGTGAACATCTTCATATTGTCATAATTCTTTCATTAGAGACGTAGTGTTTACAATATTTCAGCATAATTGTTAGTAGTCAACCTCATTATTACTGTTTTGTTGCCGAACTGCGAGCAAATGGCGATCACCGTCAAAAGTACAAGTGACACTGAGCCTATGAAAATTACAAATGATCATGAAATCTTAATCAGGTTGTTGTGGTAGCGAGTATGGGACACTTTCCTTTCCAAATGAACAAAGTAACTGAGATCACAAGGATTCATTTCCGGTGAATACGACGGATGCGGCAATTCCACCCAACCGTTCTGTTAGACGGGCTTCTACCGCCGATTTGTGATGCCCGGAGTTGTCGTGTAAGAGTACGAGGTCTTCTGTATACATAATGTTGCCGTGCCCATTCTGTAATATACTCCTCCGAGACGACTTATACCACTTTGATGTCATGGTCATGTTCTAACTACGTTTTCCAGAACTCACACCACAGATATTCATTACCATTTGCAGCAAGATCTTTCTATCTTGCAACTCCGCAAGGGGTTGGATCCCTTGGGGTACCTAGTACGACCCAAGCCTATGATTTATCTCTTTGCCAGGCGTGTGTGTTGCGCAGAATTTTAACCATATTTAATAAAAGGAAAGGAACATGCGGTGTACTCGATTTTGATGAAGATTTCACGCACGATTATTTTGTGCAGATTCGAGTTTCGTACCAGAATTTCTTCTTAGTTGTGTGTGAGGTACTGTTTTTTGGTAGTTTGCTCGGTAGGCCTAACTGTTCTGTGATCGCAGTATAAACAGTTGTGCCAAGAACACAAAGCTGTGGAAAGGTATTTAACATTCTCTGTACAAAACTGATATATATATATATACGTATATAAGTAAGGCTTCTTGGTTTGGTGGCTGTTGATACTGCAGAAGGGAACAAAACTTCAAAAATAAGTTCTTCTGCTGCCACGGATCGTTCCTATTGCTCCATTATTACCAGCACGAGACTCTAGCCGACCAGTAGACACTCCGTGATTCCGTCGTCCCTATTCCGCAGCCATGATAGAGGGCCTCTGTTGCCACTATAGGTTTCCGAAATGTGCAGAAATCACTTATCAAACTAGGAAACCGGTAATAACCCACGGTTTTTAAAAGGCTTTACATAAAAATATTTGTATATTCACAGAAATATGATTATAACTGTAAAAAATACAAATTTTACTTACCTGACTCAGTTAAAAGGCAAATGGTTGAGCATTATCTAGACATTTTATTCTGGTAGATTACCAGAAAAAAAAACTAATGCACGACCATTAACCTTTTCACCTGTGAATCAAGGTGAACATTCAGCGAAACTAAGTCAGATAGTATTTTCTACGATCATCATATTTCTGTAAATTTATAATTTTACATAAAGCCTTTTAAAAACCGTGAGTAATTACTCGTTTTCTACGAGGTAAACAAGAAAGTTCTTGCCGTTTGTGACGTAGCATGGGAGCAAGCGATCACTGAGACGGCAAGGAGTGTGTCACGCGCCGGAAAAGCGGTCAGGGTGTTAGTGACGACATCGACCGAAACCTATAAAGGCGTTGTACGCACGCAAATCAGTCATAGTTCGAGCAGCGGCGAAGGGAAATGGAGGTGTCGAAGCAGCTCGTATGGGGTTGCCTGCTTTGTGACTTCAAAGTCGGCTTCTCCGTCGCCGCATCAAGTCGCCGCATACATCAAGCATTTGGGGAGGATGCTGTAACCGAACGCACCTCAAGGCAGTGGTTCCAGAAGTTCAGGTCGGGAGATCTGTCCCTGTGTGATGCACCCCGCTGTGGTTAGCCACAGGTCCTGGATGACGAGGCCCTGAAGGCAGTCGTGGAGGAGGACAGCAGCCAAGTGTTGTAACTCGCCCAAAGATTCAAGGTTTCGACCGAAACAATCAGACGGCACTTGCACCGCATGGGTAAGGCGTACAATTTGAGCAAGTGGGTACCACACACATTTTCTGAAGTCAACAAAC